>JAODAL010040743.1:0-36603 GCA_025379985.1 Phyllomedusa bahiana
TCCCCCTGCCGGGGAACTCCCATAAAACAGAATGGGAACACAGCACTCCCGGTATAGGAACCCATAAAAAACAGAAGGGAAAAACACAGCGCTCCCTGTACTGGGAACCCCCATAAGGAAAGGAGAGAACACAGCGCCCCCTGTACTGAAACTCCCTAGGGAAATGGGAACTTGTGAATGCGCTCTGGATGTACCGGGTATAAAACAGGGGAATTAGAGCAAGATGAGCAAAGCAAAACTGGAAGAAACTTTATGAATCTTATCTCCAGACTCTATCAGAGCGGCCGTTGTGTATGGAAACCCTTATATAACATGGACACAGGATTTATTACTTGCACTCACAGTTCAAAAGTTCTGGAGAAGACAAGAGACGCCGTCAGCAGGATGCATCCGAAGGGGCCGCGCTCAAACTGGAAGAGAGATGGAAGATCCACACTCAGATCAAAGAGGTTGTTACCTAAGGTCAGACCCCGTCGTGAGGGCAAAAGGGAGTCCCCATGATCCACAGCAGAGACCCTGCAAATAACTGTACAGAACTATAGGATTACTACAATACATCCCACACCTCCCATAACACAAAGGGAGGACAGGCAGTAAAGCTGCGGACAAGCCACCGCCGCCGACAGCTGCTCCTCCTGACCCCCATCCATATTACACAGAGGGGGTCGCAAAAGTCTTCCCCCCTTAACTTTCCTCAATATTAAAAGTTTCAGCCACAAAACCCAGGGGGTGTTCACCGGCGGAGGGTCCCAAAAACGCATTCAAAAACGCTGCAGCGATCGACCAAAACGCACCAACACGCAGGTGCGGTTTTGGTGCAGAGGTTTGCACCCCAAGTTTTTAAATAGGGCACCTGGTGCGTCTTTTGGGTCAAGAATTGACAGGACAACGAAAGACGCATCAGAAAGATGCAGGTAAACACGCAGCAGCGATCACTCGTCTGACCAGCGATCTGTGTTGTACATTGAAAGCAATCACACTGCTCATTGTTCGATGCGGGTTCGTGGCCGTTTAGGCTATGTTCACACCGTGTTTACCCTTTTTCTTACTGAAAAACGATTCAAAAGCGTCCACAAACAATCCAAAAACGCATCTGCAAATGGATAAGTCTTTCATGCGTTTTTTTGGGTTTTTTTTTTTTTTTTTTTTTTTTTTTTTTTGGATGCGTTTTGTGTGCGTTTTTGATACGCCCCAAAGTTTTTTTTAAATGCATCTATTATGCGTTTTTTGGGTTTTGCGCTTTTCATGCTTTTTTTTGGATACTTTTTTGCATGTTTTTTTGGGATGCTTTTTTCCCATGCTTTTTTGGGATAGGGTTTTGCATTTTTTTTGGGGAATGCTTTTTTTCTTTGCGTTTTTGGGTTTACTTTTGCATGTTTTTTTTGGAAATGCTTTTTCATGCTTTTTTTGGATCCCGTTTTGCAGGGGTTTTTTGGATGCGTTTTTATGCTTTTTTGGATCTTTTTTTCTGGGGTTTTTGATGCGTTTTCGATACTTTTTTCATGCTTTTGGATGCATCTTTTAGGGCCGTTTTTGGGAATGCGCTTTTCGAGGCTTTTTTTGGAAAATTTTTGGGCAGGGTGTTTTTGGCTACGTTTTTTTCTTTCTTTTTTTGGATACTTTTTTTGCATGTGTTTTTGGATGCTTTTCATAGGGTCTTGCATGTTTTTTGGATCATCTATTATCCCGTTTTTGGGAGGGTTTTTTTTCATGCTTTTTTGGAAAATTTTTTACATCGTTTTTTGGATACGTTTTTGCGGGTTTTTTTTGGGATGCGTTTTCGATACGTCTTGCATGCGTTTTGGATGCATCTATTATGCGTCTTTGGATGCGCTTTTAAATGTGTTTTTGGAAAATTTTGGGCATGGGGTTTTTTGGATGCGCTTTTCATGCGTTTTTGGATACGTTTTGCATGTGTTTTTGGATACGTTTTTCATGCTTTTTTTGGTTTGCGTTTTCGATACTTCTTCCCAATCCCTTTTTTGGATGCATCTATTATGGGGTTTTTGGGATGCTCTTTTCCCATCTTTTTTTTGGATACGTTTTTGCATGTTTTTTTGGGGATACTTTTTTTCATGCTTTTTTGGATACTTTTTGCATGTTTTTTGGGATCGTTTTTCTGGGGGTTTTTTGGTTACTTTTTGCATTTTTTTTTTGGATGCTTTTTTGGGATCCTTTTTTAAATGCTTTTTTCTTTCAAATCACAGCCCTTTAAAATTTTTTAAACCCCAATGGTTTTTCAGATGCAAAAGGCGCACCCAAAAAACCGCACCCAAAAAGGGTGGGGTTGTGTTTTGGCCCCTTTTTTTTTCCCAGGTTTCCAGAACGCACCCCATTGTTTCAAATGGGGTTTTTCCCCTTGGGGTAAAACGCAATAAAAGACATGCGATTCTTTTATATGGATCCAAAAAAACACACGAAAAGACGAAAGGGGTAAACATGAAGCACCATCACCCCGGCGAAGAAGGTGCGTGTTTTAATTTTTTAAACAAAAGTAAATCACACTGCAAAAATTTTAAAATGCATTTTTTGGGAAAGGGTTTTGGGTCCCTTAAGCGTACCCAAAAAAACGGATCTGAAAAACGCCATCTGAAACACGGATCCAAACATGAATCCAAAATCGGATCCAATAGGCCGTGTGACCATACCCTTAAATGTATTTTACTGATATGTTATGTGATGGAGCTAAACAAAGCAGCAAGGATTAGTGAAGTGGAAAGAAAGGGATTTGCGCTTCTCCAAATTTCTGTAAATTAAACAAATGTGTTTGGTGCAGATGTATTCAGCCCCCTCTCCCCCTTGTACTCTGACCCCCTTTAAAAAAAACCAGTGCGCCCTTTTGCCTTAGGAAATTAAAAATTTCCCCTTTCCCCCCCCCAACCTATCCATCCTTTTCCACACAGCGAAATTTTTCAGGCAAAATTGGGGGCGAAATTTGGTTGTGAAAAAGTGGCCGAAGTACCCCCCCGAAAATACATTAAAATCACAGCACTCATTGAGAGCTATGATAACCAGACATATTTTCCGGCGCATACTCTGCGCCGGGCAATGGGGGCCGGGCAAGAAATGGGAAGTACTCGCTGCAACAGAAAATAGCGCTGCAGGCCAAATTTTTTAAAAATGTGATTTTTTTTTACGGGCAAAAATAAAAAACGAAATCGGACATTTTTTGGTGCCCCCCCGGATTTGTATCAACCTGCAGAATACACATTATTTATACTGAAGAGTGTCCGAAAAAAAATCTAAATTTTTGGCACAATTCCTTTTCCTTTCACCTCATTTAAAATTGGGTTTTTTTTTTTTCCCAAATAAAACTCTAGGGAAAACCAAATTTGGAAAGTGCACCCTTGTTCCGCAAAATAAAAAGCCCCCATTTTTTCCCGGGGTAAAGGGAAAAAATTAAAAAAAAAAGTTAGGGGCTCTTAGAAAAACGGGGGGGAAAAAATTTAAAAGGGAAAAAAAAAAAAAACCCTGTTTGGTTCTTAAAGGGTTGTCTCACAACATTGTTTAAACTCAACCCGTCCTGTTTTTTTGGGTTTCACTTGAATTCAGGGGGGGTTTTTACTGGCTTCCACTGGGCTTGCGGGAAAAAGGGCCAAAGGGTCGTAGCAAATAGCAACCAGGCTTTTGGCCGGGCCTATCAGGAGGGGATTGAACACGTCTTTTAGCTTACAACCAGTGCGGGCAGCCAATCAAGGAGAGTTTTGGAACCCTGTTTTTAGCTATAACACCATGTTTGGCGGGCCTATTAGGAGGGGATCAAACAGGTCTGTAGCTAAAAGCGCCCATTGTTTGGCAGCCTACCCGGAGAGATCAAAAAAAATAGATCAAATGGGCAATAGAAACCCAAATTGCTGGCACCCCTATCAGGAGAGATTAAAACAATTCGTAGCTATAGCAACCCGTGCTGGCACCTTTATCAGGAAAAATTGGAACCGGTCGTAGCTAAAGTGACCTGGGAGCTGATGCACCCATACAAAGGGGATATCTGGGAATGGTAGGGACACGGGTTAATCGGCCCACATATTGCAAAGTGACTTGTTTTTGCAAAAATTTTTTAACATAAAAAAGCAGCGATCCCTTTGAGTGAGACAAGCCCTTTTAAAGGGTTTTTAATAAATTCAAATTCACCCCCCCTTGTTTGGCTCCTCCGTGTCCTGCTGACCCGAGCCATCTGTATTGAGAGAGATATGGAGGGGGCCCCGTCGCCCCCTTTAAATAATTTTTGGGGCTAATGGCACTGACTCTTTAAAAGCAGGCGGCCGTGCCCTTTTTAAAACAAAATTCTTTTGGGAGTTCCCCCGCCCCTTTTTCCCTCCAGTACAATATGCAGCCAGATATTATCACATTTCATTTTCCGGAAGGGGGCCCGGGGGGACCCCGATATGTCTGACAATTATGAGGGAACATCCATTTACAGAGGACACTGATTGGTTCATGATGGAAAAACGGCGCAAAATTTCCCAACCTGTTTTAAGGGTTTTTTGGGGGCGGGAAAGGCCCAAAAGGGACCTTGGGAAGCTTTGAAGTCGTAAAGGATGAGCTGCAGGGAAAATAGGAAGCCACGTTAGTACAAGGTGCAGATGATAGGACGCTATATACGAAACTACAAGATTTCACGGGAGTCCGGGCCCCCTCCACAGCCAAAGACTCCCGGGTGCATTCACGGGTACATACTTATTTTATCCTGGGCTGTTTCCTGAGTTACATCCTGTTTTAAATACTCCAGAGCTCACTCACTTTTTGCTGGGTGCAGTCACTGTACATACAAAAAACTATCCGTATTTGACCTGAGTTACACCCCTGTTTTAAATCCTCCAGAGCTCCCTTTCCACTATTTTTTCGGGGTGAAAGTCACGGGTGTACAACATTACTTATCCTGGTACTTTCCTTTTTTTTCAACCTTTATTATCCTCCAGAGCTGCTCTCACTATTCTGCTGGTGCAGTACTGTACAACATTACTTATCCTGTACGGGATCCTGATTACCCCCCTGTATTACCTCCAGACTGCGCTCACTTTTTCGGGCGGGGTGCAGTCATTTGGTGAAACAAACATTACTTATCCTGTACTGATCCTGAGTTACATCCTGAATTACCCTCCAAGCCCCGCTCACTATTCTGCGGTGCAGTCACTGTACATACATTACTTTTTCCTGAAACTGACCTGATTTTCCCATCCTGTATTATCCCCCCGAGCTCACTCACTATTTTTCTGGTGCAGTCATTGTAACATAAAATTTACTTATCCTTTTATTGACCCTTTAAAGTTCCCATCCTGTTTTAAATCCTCCAAAAGTTTGCACTCACTTTTCACTGGGGGCGGGCACTGTACATACATTACTTACCCCATTCTGACCCTTTATTTAAATAAAAAGTTTTAATACTCCAGGGGCAGCCCCTCTATAAAATTTGGGTGGCCTTGTCTCCAGATGCGGGCCCCCTTTTTTTGGCTGCCCAAAACCCTTATACAGAGGGGGTTTAAAACCCTCGCTTTAACGTTACCCTGGTTTTGGAATAAAAAAAAAAAATGGCGGACCCGGCGCACGTGGAAGGGGGAAAAAAAAGCCGTAATTTTGATTTAAATTAAAAAGGTTTCTTTTATTCTTAAAAGATGTGGGGGTTTATGACCCCCCACACTTTTTAAAAAAAAGGGAAAAAGAAACCCAACGCGTTTCCGCCGAAATCCCGGGAAATTTCTCAAGGGTAAGCTGTAAAAAAAAATTCCCTTTTAAATTTTTTAAATGGGGGAAAATTTTTTGTATGGGGTCGACTGAGATGAATTTCAGCATATAAAAGGGACCCAACAAAATTTTGAGGGATTTTGTCAATCAAGATCATAGTAGCAGGTTTTTTTTAAAGCAACAAAGATAGCCGTGTGGGTAAAAACAAATTGGGGGGAGGGGGTTACACAATCACAATACGGGGGGGTTAGTTTTTTCGGCCGGGAGAACTCCGTAGAGAGCCCCTCGCTGGGGGCAGAAGAAGTGTTGCTTGCATTTTTACATTTGGCATACATTTTAAGCATTACATTTTTTATAAGGTATAAACAATAAAAAATAAACATTGGATAAAAATGAAAAAAATTAACTGGGAAAAAATTTAAACAAGGATAATAAAACTAAAAAAAAGAGTGAAAAATGAATTTTTTACTGGGAGTTTGGTTGCTTTTATACAAGTTAAAAAATTTTTGGGGGTTATTAAAAAAAAAACCCTTTTTAAATTTAAATCATTTGTTGTGTATTTTTTATTTTTGAACGTGATAAAACTAAAATCAGGTCTATATGATATAAAACTAAAGTGAAAAGAACGGGTTTGGAAAAGGAATATCCAATAAAATACATGCAAAAAAAACCTACTATTTTTTTAAAACCAATGAATTATTTGGGGGGAAAAATTATAAGCCGGCCAAAAAAACCCTAAAAAATCAAACTTTCTTTTTTTAAACCCCAATTCAACTCTGCTCACATCCAAAAATCAAACAAATCCCACAAAACATTGGTATTTATTTGAAGAAAATCCTTTCCGGGGGCCCTTTTAAATTTCCCAGAAAGACCCAACTTTGATCTTCAGGGGGGCTCCAACTTAAAAATAAACTAGCCCCCAGCCAAAGTTAAAAACCCAAACCCCTTAAAGAACCCAAACCCAAAATTTCCCTACTAAAAACAGGCATTTTTTCGCATGTGGTACTTCCAGTTTTTTTGGGCTGCAATAGTATTTGAAACTACACCAAATAAAAACCTCCACCAATACTAATTTACCTACCCTATCAATTTCCCAAATCTTACTTTGAAAAAAGCCCCTTTTATAATCTATGTGATAAAATGCTCCTGCCTCAACAATATGTCGGCCAGGGAACTACCTGTGCGCCCCCATATCAGATTAAAGGGCCACAGACCCTTGGGTTTCAAGAAAGGTGACATAAAGCAAAGCGGGCCCCTCCATTTTAAGCTGGGTACACCCAACAAAATTTGACCAAAAATTACTCCTTAGATCATATTCCGAAAAATTTCAAAACCGAATAGTTTTCCATACATTGCAAAAAAGAGAAAATGTTTTGGATTTAAAACAAAAAAACCCATTGAAAAACCCCAAGGTCAAATGAAAAGGGATGGAACTCATACGCAAAAATTCACTGCAATCCCCAAAAGCCCCGGGAGGTTTTTACATTTTTTCATATGTTATTAAAAAAACTTTTTAAGTACTCCCTCCTCAACCCCTGTAATAGAATAATTAAGGACAAAATTCCCAGTCTTTTGCAAAAAAAAACAAAAAAAAACACAGATTTTTCCGGGTTTATATAGAAATAAAAAACCTTGTAACGCAAAGGCGAACATATTATGGAATTCTACCCTAAAATGGGAATTTACTACCCTCGCCGTATTTTTAAAAGGGTTTGACCATCTCTATGTTAACCAGGGGATTTATTTAATATTTCAATATTCCTATACTTAATGTCATCCCCCTTTTCAGTGTTTTTTTTCCCCATTGGTGTAAATTTTTTCTTTTTGATAATAAATCAAAAATTTTTATTAGGTATGTAGGGGGTTTAACACCAGTTTTGATTTCCCTATATTTTCCTATGTATCTTTTCCCCTTTTGCACTAAAACTATTTTTTCCCAGGTTCCATTTTTTATGGGAACCCACCCCTACTAAAGCAAATCAACCCATACCCCCTTTTTTCTAGCCCCTTTTCCCTCAAAAAAGCTCTAAATTTACTTTAACAAGATGCCCACACTTATTCTTCTTTCATTTTTATCCCTGGTAGGTTTTTTAGTTCCTGCCTTTGTTTAAAAACTACTAATTTCAGCATAAAGCAAATATTCGTGGGACAGTGCTCCCCGCCCCCTTTTCTTTTCACTTTTTTATATTTTGAAATTTTTTTTCCATTATTTACGTTTATAATCCCGGGTTTTTTTTTGTTAAATTTTAAAAAGCCCAAACGCCTTTACTCTTTTCCTATGTTTAATTTTCCCCAAAAAGAGTACCCCTCTCTACAAATTTTTTCCCGTTCCCTTTAAAAACCCCTTCAAACCCGATTTGGGGTATTCAGTTATAAAACAGACAAGCGCCCCTTTTATTTTTCCCCCTGTTTTTTCCCATAAGAGTAGCTCTTCTCTAAACCCTTGGGCCCAAATTAAAACCCGCTCTTCTCTGAAATTGGCTAAACTAGATTTTTCCAGAACCCAAAAGGCCCTTAACTCCTTTTCCATGGGTTTAAATTTTTCAAGAGAAACTTTTCTCTACCCTTTTGGGGCCCAAATTTTATAATACCCCCTTTTTTTCTGATAGTTAGATTGTTCTCAATTTAATTTTTTCCCATAAAAAGCGCCCCTAATATTTTACATGTATTTCACATAGGGAAAAGTTCCTTCTTTGATTTGGGCCCCTTATAATACCCCCCATATTCCTTTATTTGGGTTTTTAAAAAATAGTGGTTTATTTTTCACTTTTATTTTTAAATTTTAAAATTCCTTTTTTCCCTCAGTTTTTTCAAATTTTGGGTTTTTAAATCAAAATAGACCTGATTTTTGAGTCATCACGTTTACCAAATAATAATACACAACAAAAATTTTTAATTAAAAAGTTTTAAATTTAAAACCCAAAATTTTTTTTTTAAATTGAAAACGCAACACATCTCCCCGTAAACAAATAAAAAATTTCTTTTACTCGGGTTTTTTTTAGTATTATTTTCCCTTTTAAATTTTTTTCCCCTTTTAATTTTTTTTTTATTAAATATCCTTTTTTTATTTTAAAAAAGAAAATACCCTTTATAAAAAATGTAAAAAAATTAAAAAGATGCCAAATGTAAAAAAGCAAGCAACACTTCTTTTGCCGAAACGGGGTTCTCTATGGAGTTCTTCCCCCCCTGAAAAAAACCAACACCCATATTTGCTTTATTGATTTTACCGCTCCTCCAATCCCTATACCACACGACTATCTCTTTACTGTTTTAAAGCCGTCACTGGGTGATCTTGATTGCACTTTATCCAACTAGTCGGGGCCCCCTTTTTATTTTGCTGATTTTACATTTTCAATCCCACCTATACAAAAAACACCAACTATTAAATATCACCCGAATTTTTTAAAAGGGACAGCATTTACCCTTTAAAAGTCCGGGAAAAACGGGAGGAAACCCCGTTGGTTTCATTTTCCTCTGTTTTTTAATAGGTTTAAAGGGGTTTATACACCCCTACATCTTTAAGAAAAAAGACACCCCCCTTTTTTAAAAACAATATTACGGGTTTTTTTCCCCATCCACGGGGGCCGGGTCCCCCCCATTTTACTTTTCCCCTATCTGTACCGATCCAGCGTTCACCTGACCCCAGAATCCCCTTGGACCAGTGGCACCGGTGACAAAGGGGTTTCGGCCCTCTAAAAGCCCCGCAAAAAGCATAGGAAGGGTTGTGCCTCTATAATACGAGCGCAAACCCAAAGGTAAACACATTTTTAAACCCATTTTTAATTTACCGTTATTTTTTTTACCTACTTCACTATTGTGGGCGCCCCCTTTTAGGGGGGTATTTTTGATTTTTTTTGATCCCAGTTTTCCCTGTTTTTGGGGGAAAAGAGGAACCTATCCCTTCAGGTCATAAATGACAGTCACCTTTTTTGATTTATGGTTGTTTTGGGAACGACTGTCAAAACAAGGGAGCAGGGGCTGTCAGGTGACGGCTGTTCCCCTTTTATCCTGAGAGCCGAGTGTGTGGTTTATAGATCCATAGGAAGAGCTGTCCCAGTCAAAAACAAAGCCTGAGGTCCTGCTCCCACCCCTGGGGGTCCCACTGTAGGCAGAACACCCAGCGTTCCTCTAACCAAGCTCTGTAGTCCTACACTTTGGGATTAAGTGGGGTCCTGAACCTCAGGTCCTTACTCTTTTATAATTTGATTTGTCAGAATAGAAGTAATAAACAGAAACGACCCCTTTCTTTAGTTCGTTAGAAGTTGCTCCTTGTTGCCCAGTGGTGCCAGTAATTCTTTCACCTCCTGCAGCTGAATACAAGGATTTCCCCACTGCGCTCCTGGGGCATGTACCTGCACTGAAAAACAGGATTTCCCCACTGCTGCCCTTGGGGCAAGTACCTGCAGCTTTAAAAAAGGGTTTCTCACTGCCGGGTCCCCGGGTCATGTACTGCAGCTGAATAACCCGGATTCCTCACTGCTGCCTCTGGGTCATGTTACCCCGCACTTTAATACAGATTTCTCAAAATGCGCCCCTGGGGCCCTTGGGCCTGCAGCTGAAAAACAGGAATTTCCCCATGCTGGCCCCTGGCTAAAGTGACCTTCCCGCTGGAAAAAAAGGATTTCTCACGCTGGGCCCCCGGGGCATGTGACCCCCCCACTGAATAACAGGATCTCTCACTGCTTCCACGGGGTCCCGTGACCTGCCCGCTGAAAACAGGGGTTTCCACGCTGCCCCTGGGTCATGTGACCGCCCGCTGAATACAGGATTTCTTCCCCTGCTGCCCCTGGGTCATTTGAAAAAAGGGAGCTGAATACCCGGGGTTTCTCACTGCTTTCCACGGGTCATGTGATAAAAAAGCTGAATACAGGGTTTCTCACTGGGTGCACCTGGGGGCATGTGACCTACAGCGAATACAGGATTTCTCACTTTCTGCCCCGGGTTCCCTGTGACCCGCCCGCGAATACAGGGTTTCTTCACGCCCGGCCCCTGGGTTTAATTTAGCCTCAGCTGAATACAAGGGTTTCTCATGCTGCTCCTTTGGGGCATGTGACCTGCAGCTGAATACAGGATTTCTCACTGCTCTCCGGGTCATGTGCCTGCACTGAATTTCAAATTTTCTCACTGCTCCCCTGGGGCATGTGACCCTTTCAGCGAAAAAAGGTTTCTCACTGCTGCCCCCTGGGGCCAAAGTGAAACCCGCAGCTTTAAAAACAAAGGGTTTCTCACTGCTGCCCCCGGGTCATGTGAACCCCCAACTGACTACAGGGTTTTTCACTGCTGGGCCACTGGATCATGTGACCCCACTAAATACAGGGTTTCTCACTGCTGGGCCCCCGGGTCAAAGTGAAACCCGCACCGAGCTGCTGAACCACACAGCGTGGTTGTGTGACCTGGAAGTGAATCTCTCTATACCTTCCTATGGGAGGTTCAAAGTCAGTCTTATAATAAATAGAGAGACAGACTTCCTTTTTGCATAAAAACACAGCGGCTTTTCAGCCAATCCCGAGAGAAAGGCCCTGTGACCTAACAGAGCCCGTTCATCAGCCCCGAAATCCCGTATTCAGGGTGCAGGTAAGAAAAATAACTGGCAAACCACATGTAACTTAAAAGCAAATTTAATGGCTGTTTGCCCTCAGTCAAAATCCTTTATTCAGCTTTCAGCAAGGGTTTTGTAACTGGCACTACAGTGGGACCATAGGCTGTATTTAATTTGGCCGGGTTTCATCAGTCCGAATCCGTATAAGGCTATACAGGATTTTTTCACTGCTTTCCGCCTGGGTCCCTGTGAACTTTCAGCTTTAATACAGGATTTCTCACTGCTGCCCCTGGGGCATGTGAACTGCAGTGAAAAACAGGGTCTCTCACTGCTTCCCCCGGGGGCATGTGACCTGCAGCAGAAACCCGGATCTCTCCCCGCTGCCCCCCGGGGGCCCCGGGGACCTGCACTGAAAACAGGGTTTCTCACTGCTTTCCACTGGGGTTTATTTTGCCTCAGCTAATACCGGGGTTTCCCCACTGCTGCCTCTGGTCATGGACCCCGCAGCGAAAACAGGGTTTCCCCACTGCGCCCCCGGTCCATTTTTCTTGCAGATTGAATACAGGGGTTTTTCACTGCTGCCACTGGGGCAAAGTGATCTGCAGCTGAATAAAAGGATTTCTCACTGCTGCTCCTGGGGCATGTGACCTACACTGAATCAGGGTTTCTCACTGCTGCTCCTGGGTTTTTGACCTGCAGCTTTAAAACAGGGTTTCTCACTGCTGCCATGGGTCAAAGTGACCTTCAGCTGAATACAGGGTTTCTCACTGCGCTTCCTGGGGCATGTGACCTGCAGCTGAATACAGGATTTTTTCAAATGCTGCCCCTGGGTCAAGTGACCTGCACTGAAAAACAGGGGTTTCTCACTTTCTGGGCCAAATGGGGCATGTGAAACCCGCCCGCTGAATACAGGATTTCTCACTCTGCTCCTGGGTCTTTACCTGCAAACTGAAAACAGGAATTTTTTCACTGGGTCCCCTGGGCCCTTGGGGACCTGCAGCTGACCACAGGGTTTTTCCAAATGCTTTCCCCCTGGATCATGGAACCCTTTCAACTAAATTTCAGGGGTTTTTCTCAATGCTCCCCTGGATCCTGTGCCGCACTCTGGGGGCGCTGAAAAACACAGCGGGGGTTTTGTGACCTGGGAAGTTTAAACCTCTATACCTTCCCATGGGGAGGTTCAAAGTCAGTCTTATAATAAATAGAGGGGACAGGGAAACCCCTTTTTTCCCTTTTTGCACAAAAACACAGCTCTCTCAGCCAATCAGAGGGGCAGGTCATGTTACCTAACGAAACCTGGTTTCATCAGCCAGAAAATCCTTTTATTCAGCTTTCAAGGGAGCCCCGGATTTGCCCGATGAATACAGGGTTTTTCACGCTGCCCCGGGTTTAAGTGATCTGCCTTTTTAAAAAAAACAGGGTTTCTCACGGGTTCCCCCGGGTCCATGTGACCAAAGCTGAAAAACAGGGGTTTTTTCCCCTCTGGTCCTGGGGTCATGTGACCTCAGCTGGGAATACAGGGTTTTCTCAATGCGCCCCAGGGGCATGTGACCCCCAAACGAATTTCAGGATTTTTTCACACCCCCCTGCATTTTTCCTGCACTTTAAAACAGGATTTCTCACTGTGCCCCCCGGGTTTAAGTGACCTGCACTACTCAGGATTTCCCCACTGCGCCACTGGATCATGTGGGCCTGCAGCCCAAATCCAGGGGGTTTTTCCCCGCGCCCCCGGATCATGGGGGAACCCCGCACCTGAGCTGCTGAACCAACACAGGGGTGGGTTTTGTGACCTGGGAATGAATCTCTCCCAAAACCTTTCCTATGGGGGGTTCAAAGCAGTCTTATAATAAATAAAAGGAGACAGACTTCCTTTTAGCATTTAAAAGCACAGCGTCCTCAGCCAATCAAGGGGCAGGGCATTTGACCTTTAAAAAGCCTTTTGCATCAGCCAGAAATTTCCCGTATTCACTGCAGGGAAGCAAAAAACGGCACCACATGTACTTTAAAAGCAATATTTAATGGCTTTTTGCATCAGTCCCAAAAATCCTGTAAAGCAGCTGCAGTCAAGTTATGTAACTGGCACAAAAAATTTTACCTATGCCCGTATTTTTAAAAAGGCCCTTTCATCATCCGATATCCTTAAAATGGCGGGAGGTAAGCTATGTTAAATGGCACTACAGTGTACCTAATAGGGAGTAAATTTTAAAGGCTTTCCATCAAATCCGATACCCTTTTATTGCCTCAGGGAAACTAGTTACGGCACTACAGGGGGAAACCCAAAGGGAAATAACCCAATGGCTGTTTCATCATTTAAAATATCCTGTATGTGGCTGCAGGCAAACTATGTTACTGGCACTACAGTGTACCTAAAGGCTGTACTTTAAAAGGGGTGTTTCATTTAGTCATATATCCGTATGTTGGGTGCAGGGAAGCTAATTAAAAGGCACTAAAATGTACCTATAGGCATATTAATGGCTTTGCCCCCTCAGTCCCTATATCCAGGATGCAGTTGCAGGGTAAGGCCCCCAAAAGTTACTTGCCCTACAAAAAACCAAAAAACAATTCAAAAGAAGGAAAAAAAAAATCTTAGAGTGGTCCTTTAAGTCATTTTGTAATATTTTCTGTAAAATAACTCCGTGGTGGAGCACCACCCTATATATGAGGGTTCGACTGAAAACTGGACTAAAAATACTTGTTATTATAACTTCTCTTGGACGCACCACTGCTGTGCTGACCAGATATTAAGGCAAGTTCTGGGATTAAGCCCCTTGCTCCGCACAGTTTTCCACTGCGTAGTTGTCCTTGCTCTCTATGGGAATATTCCCCAGAGCAGTCAGACCCCTTCCTAGTTAATAAATATTCATATATTGTTTGCTTGTCGCCTTGTTTTGCCAACCTCCCGCAAGTTTTACACAGGGGTGAACAAAGAAATGTTGGTCCAGTGCCCGGAGGAGCTCAAGAGCCTCCAGCCCCCGCAGTAAATGAGACTCTGCTTATAATTAAAGGGCGATTCCGGAAAATCAAGCGAAGCTAAAGATCAGAATTGTGTAATTATTCTATTCAATTTTTTTATGTCATTCCAGTGGACATTTTTGTTGGCCAGAATTAAAAAAAAAAAAAAAAAAAAAGCATGGCTGCTTTCTTCCTACAACAGCCCCACCTCTCTTGCAGGATGTGCCTGGTATTGCAGCTCAACCCCATTGAAGTAAAATGGGGCTAAGCTGCACAGGACATCCTGTGACAGAGGTAGCCATGTTTTCTAATCCTGGACAACCCCTTTAACCACTTACCAACACAGGTCCCACTAGTGTGGTGCTGTTAAGGATTTGCGTAGCAGAATTAATTAGTAATCCCGTTACACAGAAGGCTGGTGCCGGCTGTGAATTGCAGCTGACACCTGCCGGTAATAGCAGGGAGCTGAATTGGCTATGTTTCCTACTGATTAACCCTCAGGGTGTTTTCACACAGCGCAGTTTTGGTGCAGTTTTACAGGCGCTCCAATTAAACTGCCTTATTACATAGCCAAGCATCTTTCCCGTTGTCTAAATTGGTTCAGAAAAGTTGGTTCAAGTCAGTGATCAATGACTGTGTGTGACGTCTTGTGGATTACACACACATTAATTGATCCATCACTTTCCAAACAGTTTATTTTTTTTTTAAATAAATTTTATTGCATTTTCAAACATTTAAACAGTGAACATACACCTCTGACAAGTTAATGAGTCGGACATATCATATATTTGCATAATCCCCGGCCTGTGCTGGAAAATGTAGATGATACATACAGAAAAACATCATTTACAAGGGTACAAAAGAAATTAAAATAACAAACAGAATATCTACACTACTAAAGTGCACCTGCGACCCATCTTCAGCTCTCTCGACCGTGTGTTCCTTAATGAACACCATACTCAAGCAAATTTCCTCAGACCTTAAGTCTCCCCGGTTTGCCCGCCCCCGACTCCCTCCTACAGTACCAGTCGGTAAACTTGAACCTCTGCATAAGGGCTTCAACTCCCTATCGTATAATGCGATTTCCTATGAAGGTTCCCAACGTCTGAAGAACCCAGGGGGTTCTGTGTCACCCTTACGCCTCTCTCTTTTCTCCAGTCAGTCCCCTTATAAGATAATCCTCCAGCTAGTCTTTATTACCCCGGATTTGACGGGAGAAGTGGGTGGGCTTCATCCAAAACAGTCAGAGGCTTGGGCGTTTATGCTTGCCAAAAAAGGGCAATGTGAACTATTCCCGGGAAACCGTGAGTGTGTGAAACTGACTCTCAGAGCCCTCTCCCCCCAAACCGAGTCCGGAGGGCCTGGGTCAATGGAAGATCAGGATTACATAGTGTTTCTTCTCTAGGGTGACCCCTAAGTGAAGCTGAATAAAACTGAAGGACAGATGTCCCCAGAAGGATTTGTGTAATAGCTGCATTCCCACAGACAATACCGTGCATAGTCCTTTATGTGTGCCGCATTAGGGCGGTGCTTGCAATACTATCGTGAACGTTCTTGAGAGGGGGGGAGATTGAAGGCGTAGATGGCGTTGTGTATTATCTTGAAGTAAAGATTTCCCGCCAAGGTCACACAAGGAAATGAAGTGTTTCCGTATGGTCACACACCCTTCGGATCATATCTAGCGGATCTGGGCATCCCAATCCTGCGCTCCATTACTCATGGAATTGCCTGAAGGCTACTCCGTTTCCTTTCCTCCCTTGCAACCACCCTCTCATGTCAGCAATAGCCTCGATAGACATATGTCCCTCCTGTGTAAGCGGCTGACAAAAGTGTCAAAATCGTTAGGTATGGTCTCCTTTACATCTCTTAGTTCTCCCATTACAGAAATGGAAGAGCTGAAAGGTTGGCCAAAAGCTGTGACCCAGGTAAGGAATTAACTACTCAAGAAAGCAACTCCAGTGGCTTTTAGCCATCTCCGAGAACTCACCTTGCAATAGTGCTACCCTCTTTCGCCAGACTTGGCCTCCCTCCACTTCCTAAACCTCAGGATTGCTCTGTACCCCAGCGTAAATATACGGGAATGGTTCCCAAAATGTGCATGTCTTTGAGAGCGCGTAAGGAAAGGCCTAAGCTTTTCCTCAACTCTTTCCAGGCCATTATGTGTCTCGGAAACAGGGGGGACACACTTAATCAGAGAAGGCAGCTTAGTATACGGTATTTATCAAGGGCCTGTGGGTGCCAAGGGCGCATCAATTTCTCTTTCTAATTCCACATTAGAAAAGCGGATGCGACCCCCCATACCAGTCCTAGTCCTGTGACGAGTCAGACAGGCCAGGTTATAACCCCTAACATCTGGGAGATTCAGCCACCTGCCCTAGACTGTGCGGATCAGTTTTTATGTATGCAATACTGGGTTTTTTCCCTGCCCATGATAAATGCTGTATAATCATGATTTAATGGGTGGTTGATGTCTGTATGTTTGTGAGCAGGAATGGGATGGTCTGTTAGGGGTATAGCAGCTGTGGGAAGCAGACCAATCTTTTATTGGCGTGGGCATCTACCTGCAATTGACAGTGGCAGGAGTCCAACCGCTTTCAGGTCCTTGAGATTTATTTATAAGAGGGGGAATATTTAACTTATACATCGATTCCTGAGTCCCGACCCACCTTGATACCCAAAATAAGTGATCGTGTTCCTTAGCCCATGTAATGACTAATCCATGTTCAACCCACTGGGTCTAGTGATAATCTTCGTGGCCAATTTCTAGCAATTCACATCTTGGACCGTTTATTTATACCCTGATAGCGTGCCGAAATATCGCAGCAACTCAGCACTGGAGAGAGCTGGTCTGGGTGAGCAGACATGAATAGTATGAGATCCGTCTGCAAACAAAGCGGTCCTTCACCTCCTTGTCTCCTATCTGTATCCCCCGAGAAGAGGTCAGAATCCTCAATTACCCGTGCCAAGGGTTCTAAGGCCAAATTAAACAGTAAGGGGGAAAGCGGACACCCCTTTCCTTTGTCCCTTACAGGAGGTGGATTTGTAGAAAGTAAATCCCGGAGTATGGAGATTTAGGGCTGTTGGGGACCCCCCAATCATAGTATGCAGAAGAGGACAGACCTAAACGTCCCCTGTAATTCCCATGGTAATCCATGACAAATCAAGGCCAGTCCCATCGCACGTTAACAAAGTGCCTTTTTTCTGCATCCAGGGCACCAGTACAGGTTCTCTCTCCCCTTGCAAAGTTTGTGTCGGACCCCTTTCCAATACCGCAAAGCACTATTCCTGATGTTTCCCACCACACAGCCGCTCTTTTCCCTTGATGAAACCCTTTGGAGCGGTCCAAACAAATGTGGCATATAGACATACCGAGACGATCAGCCAATAATCTTTGACAGGATTCTTCTGTACAATGTCAATTAGGGATATGGGGCCTATATGATGCAGGGAGCAGCGTGTCTTGTTCCCTTTCTTCATGATAATTTTAAGTATCGTTTTTTGATTCTTGGGCAGATAGTCACATTATGTATATCAATTTGTAATATTCGGTGAGGATGGTGTGATCAGATCGCGTTAGGGATTTTATATACCTCCCCAAGAACCCATCATGTCCCGGGGTCCTTGTCTGCTTCAAGTGGCTGAAGCCATCATGACCTCCTCTCATTTATGTCCGCATTCAGTTCCTCCCTCCTGGATATCTGACAAGTGGCTGGCAATTTGACTTTGGAGAGGAATCGCCGACCAATCCTCCGCTTGAAATTGACCTCTGATTACTGTGTGGCATAAAATTTCCGGAGCGAGTCATTTATCTTTGCCCGGATCAGAGGTAATAGTACCTTCCGTGTGTGCTGAGAGCTTGGATTGCGCAGATTTGTAGGCCCTTTCAGCCAGCCGGAAAGAAGTTTTCCCGGATTTGTTTCCATATCTGAAGAGTGTGGAGTGTAATTTTGACCTATGTAATTCCACTGTGCATCTGCCCAAAGGTCGAAACCACCCTTTTGGCCTGTTCCCTAGATCCCGCTATGGGCTTATCATAGCTATCCTCCAAGATAGGTCATATAGGTTCTCCCTAACGTCTTCAGAGGCAGTCAGGTACGCCACCTTCAGTTTGCTTTATAGACAGGTAGGTATAGGCAATGACCCTGCCTCTAAGTACCCCATGCCTTCGTCGGTTCCCATATAAAGTGATGGTTATCCCCGTTGAGTCAGGTAGTCCGCAGCAAATGTCATCCATCCACCAACCCCTAACATCTTCAGCGAAAAATCCGTCTTTGCGAGAAAGGCAGGTAAACTTCCAAATAAAATCTGTACCCCTTGGAAAAAATTCCATCAAATCTACTGAATTGGGGAGTGAACAGAGAGACCATGTTCAGAATTTTTGCATTTTCGACTCTGGTTGGAGGACTCAGAAACCAGAAGATGGTCCCAACCTCGACCACGACTGGAGAACCGGGGAATAGTAAGTGTAGTCCCGTTTCATCGGATTTCGCACTCTCCAGCAATCATAAGACTAGCGGAGTCTATGAGGTGGCCTAAGACTCCCTTTTGAGACGTGGAAATGCCCTTTCTGTTTACTTGGGATGCCGGCCCTCCCCTTCTTACTCTTCGACGCTGTTTTACAACTGCGTTTCATTTCTCCTCCAATAAATTGGCATTTGTTCCGATCTTGCAAATCCTTCCGCAACACCTGTAAAAAATACCGTTCGGACCATTGGCCCATAGATATTAAGATGCTTATATCACATTTTTCCCCACTTAATGACTAAATGGGAGACGTCTACCCTCCAGATCATGCACATAGTCAACTAGCTCAAATGGAAAATTTTGTGAATTAGCGTGACTAAAACCCCTTCCTTGACCCAGCACGGACGGGGACCCAAATGCGTGGCCCACCCACAGCTTCTCCACTCGCTTAAAGTCATCAGCTTTCCAGATTTGTTTCCTGCAGAAGGACCACATCAGGGCAGAGCCTCTTTAGATGCCTGATCAACTTTCATTCCTTTTATTTGTTGAACGGAGCCCCTTTAATGTTCCGGAGATGATCCGCATTATAAATTATATCGTCATATGGGAGAGCTGTGGGCTGCCACAGAGTGTTTTCCGGAAAGGCCAACTTTTTTAGGGCAAATTTCTGGGGCACTAAGTCAGAGTAATAATAAATGACGAAATCAAAACTTAAACGAAATCAACAAACAGGTAACTGGCATAATAAGGCATTGTAAACCTTCCTTTGCCCAATCCCAGAACGCAAAAATGAACGCTGACGGGGGGCTGTTGCGTGCCACGCCTTCAAGTGCGTTGGGAGGACCTCCCTTTTTCCATTATCATGAAATCAACTTTTTTCCTGACAAGAACCCATCCCCCCCTCCCCCCACCGCAGAAACCCTTGAAATTTCTAGAGTTCCTCAGGATTGGCCTATAATCAGTTATGTGGGGAGAGCACATGCAACTCAAGACAGTCTCGAAAGTCTAGAAGGACCCCCTTTGACAACTCTTTTGCCTTCTAAACAAGGGAAAATGATCCAAGGATGTACAACAGTCCACCCTCCTCCCCTCCCCAGAACTGATCCTCGCCGAGAAGGGTACCAGTCTCCTCAGTCAGGGGTAAGTCCCCCCGTCCCGGCTTCCTCCGTCTCGGCTTGACGGCTTTCTTTGGAGGTGGTGACAAAGGATCGCTTCGATGCCCCACTAGGTCTCTTTCTTGTCCCTCCTCCTGGAGGTCTCAGGGTGTCAGCTGCAGTCGTCTCAGGTGATTGTGGTGACCAGCTGGGGTTTTGGAGACGGGGATCCCTCTGGAGCTCATAGGTCGCCAATCCTCTTCCGCTTCCACAGCCGAGTTTTGAAGAACCTGGTCGGGCCATCAGATCCAGCCCCTTGAGGATGGCCGTGGTAGAGAATCTGAATCGGATCTTCTGTGTGAAATAGTGCCTACAGATTTTGCTGAAGGTCGCAGCCCATCTGGGAGACGTCAGCGGAGAAACTTCTCAAATAGCACAAGCACTTTAATGCCTCAGGATAGTAGTGGCTTGTTATCCTGCGATACGCCCTCAAGTGATTTCAGCTTTATCATTACAGTCCATGAACTTCATTTATCACAGTGCGTCTCTTCTGTCGTTGCTGAAGATTTAGATGTTTAGTGCTGTTCATCCCCTCGCGTGCCCACTTCTGTTATTCTCGCGATACGGCAGCCATTGTTGATGCCCAGGCAGCGGGCATCTCTTCCTGCTGAGGGGTTTGTAGGTCAACGCTGTTTGAAAACGAACTTCAGGGAGACTCCACTACCTCATGTTACTCCGCCTGGAGATGAATCACAAGGTCTTCGATGCGTTCTTGTTGCACTCATTTGTGCTTTGGCGCAGAGCTTAGAGACGGGCGTTCAGAGTGCTGTTGTCAGACCCTCCAGGTCATTCACTCACTTCTGCTTTCTAATTCTTCGGAGTCTGGCATAGTGAGTCATGGACATCCTTCTGTAGCTTGAGCAGAGATGCTGGACGGTGTATTCAAGAGCCGCTTGCAAGGTCCTGGTGCTAATTGTCTTGCCACTTCTGTAGCCAGGAGCTTGTAAATCAATCGCAGTATTGTCGGCTGTTTTCAGCGAGCCTGGTATCGCCGCTGGGCAAGGTTCTAGGAACGATCTTGCGTCGTCCCCCACCCCCTTGCTGCTGCTGGCACTCGCTGTGGACTTCCTCTATTTCCTCTGGGCCGACACGCTATCCCGGCGGATGTGCCATTTAGGTGTAACTTGCGGCTGTTCTCGTGTAGCACCGGTCTTTTTGTTGGCGCTACGAGTAAATTACTTTCTCCATCAGGGACTGGTGCTGCCAGAACGTGGGGAGTTAGTCCCTCTGGATGCCAGCCTTGTCTGCTATGCGGTCAGCAGGTGGTGGCTCCGCGCTGCTAGTATGCAGGTTGTCAGCAGGCAGTGTCTCTTTAAATATGTGAGGCTGTCTCTTTCAATATGCGAGGCAGTGTCTCTTTAAATATGCGAGGCTGTGTCTCTTTAAATATTCGTGGCAGTGCCTCAGGCCCCTTGTTGCTGGCTGGGCTGGCTGATCGCGGCTGGAGGTGCGTGGGTAAGCCCTCTGCTGCCGGTGCGGAGGGCAGGCCGTATCAGGGTCCCCCCTCCAGGCATTAGTCAGTCTGTGCAGGGGCTGTACAGGGGCAGCAGTGGTCTCCTTACCCCGCACTCAGGAAGTCAGCCGGTCCCCTGCTGTTGTTGGCGCGCCGTGCGCCTCTGCTGTCCCCCTTCAGGAAGCAGGCCGGCCTCTGTGCGTTGCTCTCCCCGCGATCTGAGGGCCCCAGTGAGGCGGCAAAGTCCGCGATTCCGGCGGCTTTTGTCGGGCAATACGCTCCGGTACCCGAAGGAGCAGTGCCCACGGTGTCTGGCCTGGTCAGCGCTGCTTTGAGCAGCTATTGGCGGTAGTATGCCGGCGGGCGCGGGGAGCCGATCCTTACCCCGTCCTCATGCGCCGGAACCGGAAGTCCAAACAGTTTAGATAAGTGCAAAAAGCTTGCTGGTAATAAAGGCAGCGTCTCTCATTCTCGCTCCACCTCCTCCACCCAGCCTCTCTCTGTCGGTGTCCCCCAGGGGTCAGTCCTGGGCCCACTACTCTTCTCTATCTACACCCTTGGCCTCGGTCAGCTCATAGCCTCACATGGCTTTCATTACCACCTGTAGCTGATGACCCCCAACTCTACATCTCCGGCCCAGATGTCACTTCTCTACTCTCCCGGATCCCTGACTGTCTGTCCTCCATTTCCTCCTTCTTCTCATCACGTCTCCTAAAACTAAATGTGGAGAAAACAGAACTCATCATCTTTCCACCATCCAACTCTACCCCTGCCCCTGATCTCTCTATTACAGTCAACGGCTCTACACTTTCACCGGTCCCACAAGTCCGCTGCCTTGGGGTAATCCTAGACTCTGCTTTATCTTTCAAACCACACCTCCAAACCCTCACCTCTGCTGCCGCTTCCACCTGAAAAACATCTCTCGCATCCGCTCATTCCTCAACTATGACACTACAAAAATGCTGGTCCATGCCCTTGTCATCTCCCGCCTAGACTACTGCAACATCCTTCTCAGTGGCCTCCCAGCTCGCACCCTCGCTCCCCTCCAATCCATCCTCAACTCTGCTGCCCATCTTATCCACCTCTCTCCTCGCTACTCCCCTGCCTCTCCCCTCTGCCAATCCCTTCACTGGCTTCCCATTGCCCAGCGAATTCATTTCAAGCTACTAACCATGACCTACAAGCCTCTCCATGACCTCTCCCCTCCATACATCTCTGCCCTAATTTCCAAATATCTCCCCTCACGCACTCTCCGCTCCTCACAGGACCTTCTCCTCTGCTCTCCCCTTATCAGCTCCTCACACAACCGTCTCCAAGACTTCTCCCGTGCTTCACCCACACTCTGGAACTCACTGCCCCAACACATCAGACTCTCCTCCACTTTCACCAGCTTCAAAAGCAACCTGAAAACCTATTTCTTCAGGCTTGCCTATAACCTTCACTAAACTTGTCACTACTTCCTCTACAGACATGTCTGCCCCTCACCTCCTGTCTCTTTCCCCGTCCTTGCAGATTGTAAGCCCTCGCGGGTAGGGTCCTCTCTCCCTCTGTCGTGCCAGTTGTCATTATCCCTTATCACTGTACTCGTTTGACTTATGTAATGTATGTAACCCCCCTCGAATGTACAGCGCCCTGGAATCAATGGCGCTTTAAAATAAATAATAATAATAATTGGAGCGTAGTTAAAACTGCACCAAAACTGCGCAGTGTGAAAGCGCCCGAAATGAATGAGAAATGGTGCTTCTCACTCCGCTCGGCACCCCCACAGCAAGATCCAGGGTGGTTAACATGGTGGCTCAAATACTTCTGAAGGCCTCCATCGCTGCCGTGTCTCCCATTATAAAACCGTCATCTTTGTTCAATCTTCCGCATGGTTTATACAATGCAGAAGGTTTAACCCCTTAACGAACGGCCACTGACCTTTGACGTTGGGCATTTCAGGTTGTTCGTTTGCAGCAATGTCTTTTGACGAAGCTGCAGATATCGGCGTTTGCGGCGCCCGGTGCTGCAGCAGTGCTGGGAACAGTGATGTACTCTCCCGCGCTTAACCCTTTAATTGCCGCAGTGACCGTAGCATAATCATAGGGCTTTCCCCTGCTCTGTCGGGTGATCGGGACTCCCAGTGACCCGACGGAGCCCAGGGAACGGCTGCACAGTCATCCTTGGGGAAGTAGAGTAGCCCCACTACTGTCTGTGTAACAAGCCTGCAGTCCGGGAACACTGTGAGCTGCCCTGACTGCTGCCTGTGTCCAACCGATGCAGATTATAATGTATTAGCATTTATGAATTTGCTAATACATTACTAAGTGTAAAAACAAAAAGTGAAACCGTTCTCCCTTCATGGGATTTAAAAAAAGTAAAAAAACATAAAAAAAAGTGTAGAAAACAATAAATAAAATAATAAAATAAAAATCTTTAATAAAAACTAATTGTGCCTACATTACACAAAAAAAAAACCCTAGGTCGCCACACAACTATAAGAACCTGTAGAACAAGTTATTAAGTGTGAAATGTGAATGGTGTAAAAACAATATATAAAAAATAAAAATAAAATTCTGCAATAATTTATAAGGGAATTTAAACTATTCCGCCAAAAAGTACAACTTCTCCTGCATAGAACGAGGCCTCATACAGCTGCGTCATTGAAAAAGTAAAAAAGTTACGACCGTTTAAATGCAAGGAGGCAAAAAATAAAAATAAAATGTGCTGGTCAGTGACTACTTTTCAGGGGTTCGGCTTAAAAGGCTTGTCTCACTCCATTGATTCCTCTCACCTCCATCCTGTTTTCTTGGTTTCATTTTGAAATCAGAGGAATGTTTACTGGCTTCTACTAGGCTGCAGTAGAAGCCAGGTCTGTAGCTATAGCAATCAGTGCTGGCAGCCTATCAGGAGAGATCAGACCGGTCTGTAGCTATAGCGACCAGTGCTGGCAGCCTATCAGGAGAGATTGAACAGGTCTGAAGCTATAGCGATCAGTGCTGGGAGCCTATTAGGAGAGATCAAACAGGTCTGTAGCTATAGTGACCAGTGCTGGCAGCCTATCGGGAGAGAGTAAACAGGTCTGTAGTTATAGCGACCAGTGCTGGCAGCCTATCAGGAGAGATAGAACAGGTCTGTAGCTATAGCGACCAGTGCTGGCAGCCTATCAGGAGAGATAGAACAGGTCTGTAGCTATAGCAACCAGTGCTGGCAGCCTATCAGGAGAGATAGAACAGGTCTGTAGCTATAGCGACCAGTGCTGGCAGCCTATCAGGAGAGATAGAACAGGTCTGTAGCTATAGCAACCAGTGCTGGCAGCCTATCAGGAGAGATAGAACAGGTCTGTAGCTATAGCAACCAGTGCTGCAGCCTATCAGGAGCGATCACACAGGTCTGTAGCTATAGCGACCAGTGCTGGCAGCCTATCAGGAGTGATCTAACAGGTCTGTAGCTATAGCCACCAGTGTTGACAGCCTATCAGGAGAGATGGAACAGGTCTGTAGCTATAGCGACCAGTACTTGCAGCCTATCAGGAGAGATTGAATAGGTCTCTAGCTATAGTGACCAGTGCTGGCAGCCTATCATGAGAGAGTAAACAGGTCTGTAGCTATAGCAACCAGTGCTGACAGCCTATCAGGAGAGATTGAACAGGTCTGTAGCTATAGCAACCAGTGCTGGCAGCCTATCAGGAGAGATAGAACAGGTCTGTAGCTATAGCAACCAGTGCTGACAACCTATCAGGAGAGATAAAGCAGGTCTGTAGCTATAGTGACCTGAGGAGATGCAGCCCATACAAGAGGGGATATCTAGGAATAGGTAGGACACTGGTAATGGACACATATTGCAAAGTGACTTGTTTTTGCAAGATCTTTAACATAAAAAGCAGCAATCCTTGTAGTGACAAGCCCTTTAAGGAGTTAACTAATGATCGCGCCCTCTAGTCAAGTACTCTAGGGGGACTCCGTGTTAGGGTATGTTTACACGCGTTATCCTGAAATATAGCAGCGTGTACTGTGTGCGCCGCTTTATGCTAGGTATTCTAGAAGTACTTCTGAAGCGCTCTGTGCCGGCTCCCATTTACTTCTGCTTTCCTGGGAAAAAGGTCTTATTATTATAGCTCTCAATGAGTGCTATGATTTTACCAAATTTGTGGGCCGTACGTGAGGCATATTGCAGCATAACTACCCCCAGAGTATGGCCCGCAATTACGCCGTGTGAACATATCCTTAAGGAGAAAAATAATCATGTTTTAAAATGTAAAAAGAAATAAAAAAATATTAAAAGTTCTGAACCCCCCTTTTGCCATTTTACAAATAAAAATAAAAAATAAAATAAAAAAAGTGACAAATCATTATCACTGCGCCCGTAAAAGTTGGATTAAAATATAACATCACTTTTCCCATTCGCTGAACACCAATTTTCAAAAGAAAATTTCAAATGGCGAAATTGTGGGATTTTTTGGTTTTTTCAAATCTCCTAAAATTGGAACAACAATAATCAAAAAAGTCACATCTATCCCTAAATTGCATCATTAAAAACTACACTTCAGCCCGTAAAAACAGCGCCCTCGCTCAGGTCCATAGGAAGAAAAACAAAAAAGTTATTGGTCGCAGAAAATGACTCTGCGTCTAAAATAATAAAAATTTTTAAAAATAGACAATATTTGGATTTGTTTTACGTTACTAATACATTAGGAAACCTGACATATTTGGTGTCCCCGGAATCGCACCGACCTGCAGCATACAGAGAACACGTCACTTATACCGAAGAATGAACGGTGTAAAAACAAAACCCCCGCACACAGGGCATAAGTTTTGCTCCACTTAGAACTTGTTTGCAGTTTCCCAGTATATTAAATGGTGCGGTCAATTACACTTTTTTAAAAATGAGCCTTGTTGCGCAAAATAAAAGCCCTCATATTCGTGAAGGAAAATGTAAAGTTATTCTCTTAAAAAGGCGAGAGAAAAAAAAAAAAAAAAAAAAACCTTATATTATGAGAAGGGGGGTTAAAGAAGCAATGCAGGATCTGCTGCTGGTGCCCACCTCATTGGCAGCCTGCTCTTTGCAGCGATTGGTTAATACAGGAGAACCCTGACAAGAAGAGCAACCTCCTCCTTATCATAAGCTACAATACCGTACATGGCACAACCAGGGGTCTCCTACAATGGTCACAGCAGGGCAGGGGGAAGTAAGCACAAATCGTCCACCCTTCACATTCCTGTTTTTTCCATCTAAACAAATCCAAAACTCAGCGCAGAGCAATCTAACCCCTTTAATTGGGGTTTTCCTTTAGCTCATTAGATTTCCCCCAATTTTTCACACGTGCCACCCAAATTTTTGCACCCCGCTGCATACAGGATTCCTCACTCTCCCCACGGGGTCATGGACCTGTACGAATACAGGGTTTCGCACTGCCCCCCGGTCTGTGACCGCACGAATACAGGATTTCCACTGCTGCCCCTGGGTCATTTACCTGCAGCGAAACGGGATTTCCCGCTGCCCCGGGGTCATGTGACCTCACCGAATACAGGTTTTCCCTCACTGTGCCACTGGGTCATGTGACCTCAGCAAATACAGGATTCCTACTCTGCCCCGGGGGCCCAGTGACCTCAGCGAATACAGGATTCCCACTGCGCCCGGGACAGAAAATCTGCACTGAATACAGGTTTTTCTAACGCGCCACGGGACATGTGACCGACTGAATCGGGATTTCCACTGCTGAACCCGGGGGTCATTGACCTCACTGAAAAAGGGGGTTTCTCACTGCTCCCCTTTTTGGCTCATTGACCTGCAGCAATACAGTTTCCACCGTCCCTGGTCATGAACAGCTGAATACAAATCTTACTCACTGCGCCGTAAGTTGATTAAAATTACATCTTTCCTCTGCTGACACCAATTCTCAAAGAAATTTCAATGTCCGAAATTGTGGGATTTTTTGGTTTTTCAAATCCCTAAATTGGAACACAATAATCCAAAAAGTCACTCTATCCCTAAGATTTGCACCTTAAATACAATTCCCGTAAACAGCGCCCTCGCTCAGTTCCTAGAAAAAAACAAAAAGTATTGGTCGCAGAAATGACGCTGCGCCTTAAATAATAAAAGGATTTTTAAAAATAGACAATTTGGATTTGTTTTACTTACAATACGTTAGAAACCACATATTGGTGTCCCCGGAATGCCACGCGACCTCAGCATACAGAGTAACACGTCACTTACGAGAATGAACCGTGCAAAAACAGAATCCCACCAACAGGCATAAGTTTTGCTCCACTTAGAACTGTTTAGCAGTTTCCCAGTTATACACATGGGCGGTCAATGTACCTTTTTAAAAATAGACTTGTTGCGCAAATAAAAGCCCTCTATGTCTCTGTGACTGGGAAATACGGTAAAGTTATGTCTCTTAGCAGGCAGAGGAAAACAACCAAAAAAACCCAAATTATGAGCACAGGGTTACAATAACACTGCAGACTTGACTAGGTTCCCTCATGCTAGCCCTGCTCTTTGCAGCGATTGTTAATACAGGAGAACCCTGCAAAGACAACCTACCTCCTGATCATAAGTACAATCGTACTGCAGCACGCATTGGGTCCCTACAATAGTGATCCCACAGTGAAGAGCCCCTGGAAGTGAACCTGCACAACATGTCCACCTCTCGCATCTCTGTTCCTTCATCTAAACATACCAAACCTCACGCGCAGGCATCCTAAGCCCATTTGACCTGGGGTTCCTTTAGGCTTCCACTTGAATCCACCTGGATGCACAGCTTGCACACGTGCTTACCTGCTGCTGCATCGGGCATTCCTACACTGCTGCCACTAGGTCATATGACCTGCAGCTGATAATGGACCCTCACTGCTCTCCTACAGTGCTGCACTGAATCAGAGTTTCCTCTGCTGCCAACAGGGACTGTACCTGCAGCTGATACGGATTTCCACTGCTGCCACTGGGATGTACCCTGCAGCTGAATACAGGCTTCACTGCTGCCCTGGGTCATGTGACCTGCACTGAATACAGGATTCCCCTGCATGTGCCCTGGTCTGATACGGGCATCTAGGTCCGATGGTCATGTACCTTAGCTGAATCCAGCTTCATGTGACCTGAGGCGAATGCCGTACTATCACGTGTCCCACTCCGGGTCATGGACCTGCAGCTGAATACAGGATTTTCTGCGCCACTGCTCTGTACCTGCGCCTGAATCAGGATTTTCACTGATCCACGGGTCCATGTGACCTGCAGTTGAATACAGGATTTCTCACTGCTGACCTGGGTCATGTGACCTGCGCTGAATACGGATTTCTCACTGCTGCCCCTGCTCATTACTGCAGCGATCCTGCGTCCGCTCACTGCTGCCCCTGGCTCATGTGACCTGCACTCTGAGGTGCTGAGACACATGGTTGTTTGACCCGAAGGTGAATCTCTCTATGGGAGGTTCAAAGTCAGTCTCAAAGGAATACACAAAGAAAGAGGCTTCCTGTCAGCAGAAAAAGCGCAGAGTCTATCAGCCAATCAGAGCGCAGGTCATGTGACCTAACAGAGACCGTTGCATCAGCCAGAAATCCTGTATGCAGCTGCAGGTAGGCAAAGTTAAAGGAGTCAGTTTTTGCCTTAAAGGAACCTGTTACAGAGAACGAGCTCTCTGATCTGCAGACATGGTGTTATGGAGCAGCTGAGCAGATTAATACGTAGCTCTGTAGGAAAAGATTCAGCAGAAGTTTTTGTTTAATATCTGTGTTTTCTGGGCTCAGGAGTCCAGTGGGAGGTCTAACCCGTGACTGACAGCCTTCCTGGTAGACACTGCAAATCTGATTGCGGCAATCAAATTCTGAGACAAAGCTGGTCATCTCTGGTCTGCTTCCCATTGGAAAAATTTGCCTGTGATCCAGTAGAACGGATTTCAAGATGGCAGCCATGTTCCGGACATAGCCTAAAAGATCGGCCCCCCTCACCTGTTGGGATATTCAGAGTGTCCTGGGACTTGTAACTGACCTTGTACAATCACAAAAGGGTCTGTCCGCTTTACATAGATCCCAAACAGCGCAATGTGATCACTTACAGCTAAGACGTCTCTTGTTAGGGGACAGGTGCAGGTAGAGCGCCGACACCGGGAGCCTCCAGCTGCGCCCCTGGGCCAGGAGCCGAATGTTACAGGAGAGGTGAGACTTCTCCATGAGACGCACAGCATTAGTGCACAGGATGAAGCACACAGGCTCGGGGCCGCCATACACTTACACTCTCCAGGACGCCGTCCGCTTTGTATCTTCCGGCTGCACTGAACTGCTGCCGCCCGGACGACCTGCAAGGTGTGAACAGGACACATCATTAGCAGAGCTATAACACAGGAGAACAGCACCAGCTCCATACTGCTCCACAGCCGTCACTACTATCACCACTTCTGTGTGCTGCGCTGGCCGGGCGTGTAATGAATAGCCGGCACCCGCCGTGTATGGAGCGGGCTCAGTGCAAGAGTCTGCGCCATACACCCCTAGTGCATCCTGCGGTGCTAATGGGATAAAAAAAAAAGTGATAAAATACTGCAGTTTGTACTATTGCAATTAAGCTTGAAAATAGTATGACGCTCCCCCATAAAAGTCTATAGGCAATGGGCATAGGTGGGAGAGCATGCCCACAACACTCCCCCATAGACGTCTACAGGTAACGGACACAGGTGGGACAGCATGCCCACAACGCTCCCCTATAGACGTCTACAGGTAACGGACACAGGTGGGAGAGCATGCCCACAACGCTCCCCCATAGAAGTCTACAGGTAATGGGCACAGGTGGGAGAGCATGCGCACAACGCTCCCCCATAGACGTCTACAGGTAATGGGCACAGGTGGGAGAGCATGCGCACAACGCTCCCCCATAGACGTCTACAGGTAATGGGCACAGGTGGGAGAGCATGCCCACAACACGCCCCCATAGACGTCTACAGGTAACGGACACAGGTGGGAGAGCATGCCCACAACCCTCCCCCATAGTAGTCTACAGGTATATGGCACAGGTGGGAGAGCATGCCCACAATACTCCCCCATAGACTTCTACAGGTAACGGGCACAGGTGGGAGAGCATGCCCACAACGCTCCCCCATAGAAGTCTACAGGTAATGGGCACAGGTGGGAGAGCATGCCCACAACGCTCCCCCATAGAAGTCTACAGGTAATGGGCACAGGTGGGAGAGCATGCCCACAACGCTCCCCCATAGACGTCTACAGGTAATGGGCACAGGTGGGAGAGCATGCCCACAACACTCCCCCATAGACGTCTACAGGTAACGGGCACAGGTGGGAGAGCATGCGCACAACACTCCCCCATATACTTCTACAGTTAACGGACACAGGTGGGAGAGCATGACAACAACCCTCCCCCATAGAAGTCTACAGGTAACGGGCACAGGTGGGAGAGCATGCCAACAACTCTCCCCCATAGAAGTCTACAGGTAACGGGCACAGGTGGGAGAGCATGCCCACAACCCTCCCCCATAGAAGTCGACAGGTAATGGGCACAGGTGGGAGAGCATGCCCACACCACTCCCCTATAGAAGTCTACAGGTAATGGGCACAGGTGGGAGAGCATGCCCACAACACTCCCCCATAGACGTCTACAGGTAATGGACACAGGTGGGAGAGCATGCCCACAACACTCCCCTATAGAAGTCTATAGGTAATGGGCACAGGTGGGAGAGCATGCCCACAACACTCCCCCATAGAAGTCTACAGGTAATGGGCACAGGTGGGAGAGCATGCCCACAACACTCCCCCATAGACATCTACAGGTAACTGGCACAGGTGGCAGAGCATGCACACAACGCTCCCCCATAGACCTCTACAGGTAATGGACACAGGTGGGAGAGCATGCCCACAACACTCCCCCATAGAAGTCTAAAGGTAATGGGCACAGGAGGGAGAGCATGCCCACACCTCTCCCCCATAGAAGTCTACAGGTAATGGGCACAGGTGGGAGAGCATGCCCACAACGCTCCCCCATAGAAGTCTATAGGTAATGGGCACAGGTGGGAGAGCATGCCCACAACGCTCCCCCATAGAAGTCTATAGATAATGGGCACAGGTGGGAGAGCATGCCCACAACCGCTCCCCCCTGAGACGACTACAGGTCACGGACACAGGTGGGAGAGCATGCCCACAACACTCCCCCATAGACTTCTACAGGTAATGGACACAGGTGGGAGAGCATGCCCACAACACTCCCCCATAGACGTCTACAGGTAATGGACACAGGTGGGAGAGCATGCCCACAACACTCCCCCATAGACATCTACAGGTAATGGACACTGGTGTAAAGGTGTCCATTACCTAAAGGAAAATGCTTACCCTCCCCTCCTCCCCACAAACTGACTTCTCAGGTCACAGAGCATGCCCACAAAACTCTCACATAAAAGCCTGTTGCTGATGGTTACAGCCTACCTCATCCCGCTCCCTGCACAGTGAGTTATTCCCAGATCACAGCGCACGCTCACAAAACCCTCTCACAGAAGTCTATAAATGATGGTCATATATCACCCTCTCCTCCCTAAACACCAACTTCTTCCAGGCCACAAAACATGCCCACAACACTTTATTGTAGAAGTCTATAAATGATGGTCACAGCTTCCCTCTCCTCCTCCCTACACAATGACTTCTTCCAGGACACACAACATATTCAGGAAATATCAGGATGAACATAACTGCGGAACCAGATGATGAAAGCCACGCAACTCCAAGCACATGTAATGGAGGTGAGAGGCAACCAAGTGATGCCAACGATGCTCGAGACTTTGAGGAGAGCGCTGTGCAGCAGCCAGGTCAGGTACCAGTCAGGGAGAGCGCTGTGCATCAGCCAGGGCAGGTACCGGTCAGGGGAGCGCTATGCATCAGCCAGGTCAGGTACCAGTCAGGGAGAGCGCTGTGCATCAGCCAGGTCAGGTACCGGTTAGGGAGAGCGCTGTGCATCAGCCAGGTCAGGTACCGGTTAGGGAGAGCGCTGTGCATCAGCCAGGTCAGTTACCGGTCACAGAGAGCGCTGTGCATCAGCCAGGTCAGGTCCAGGGAGAGCGCTGTGCATCAGCCAGGTCAGGTACCGGTCAAGGAGAGCATTGTGCATCAGCCAGGTCAGGTACCGGTCAAGGAGAGCACTATGCATCAGCCAGGTCAGGTACCGGTCAAGGAGAGCGATGTGCATCAGCCGGGTCAGGTACCGGTCAGGAGAGCCTGTGCATCAGCCGAGTCAGGTACTGGTCAGGGAGAGCACTGTGCATCAGCCGGGTCAGGTACCGGTCAGGGAGAGCGCTGTGCATCAGCCGGTCAGGTACCGGTCAGGGAATGCGCTGTGCATCAGTCAGGTCAGGTACCGGTCAGGGAAAGCGCTGTGCATCAGCCGGGTCAGGTACCTTTCAGGGAGAGTGCTGTGCATCAGCCGGGTCAGGTACCAGTCAGGGAGAGCACTGTGCATCAGCCAGGTCAAGCACCGGTCAGGGAGAGCGCTGTGCATCAGTCGGGTCAGGAACCAGTCAGCGAGAGGGCTATGCATCAGACAGGTCTGGTACCAGACAGGGAGAGCGCTGTGCATCAGTCAGGTCAGGTGACTGTCAGGGAGAGCGCTTTGCATCAGTCACGTCAGGTGCCAGTCAGGGAGAGCTCTATGCATCAGCCGGAGTCGTCAGGGGCCTGGATACCAGTTCTAGGGAGAGCGCTGTGCATCAGCCGGTCAGACCGGTCAGGGAGAGCGCTGTGCATCAGCCGGGTCAGGAGCCGGTCAGGGAGAGCACTGTGCATCAGCCGGGTCAGATACCGGTCAGGGAGAGCTCTATGCATCAGCCAGGTCAGGTACCAGTCAGGAAAAGTGCGATGCATCAGCCGGGTCAGGTCCACTCGTCAGTCGTCTAGCATGCAAACCGCACCGATGTAAACGGTTACAAATGCTCTGACGTGACACTTGGGGCCTCTCACCTCCTTAAACGTGCCTCAATTTGTGCGCCGTTCATCATCCGGCTCTGCAGGGCATTGGTTACAATGAAGCTCTCATCAGTCTGTGATGGAGCCAAAGGACGTCCACTTCTTTGCCTTTCTGTGACTCTTCTAGTCTCTAAGTATCTCTGATACAACCTGCTCATGACACTCAGTGGCCACTTCCGTCTGAGAGCATCCTGCTTGAAGCCTGGCAATGGTGAGGTATTACTGACCAATTGTAAGGTGTTGTCTTGGTCTCTGATGTCACAATATCTCATAAATCTCAATTCAAATTGATCCCTTAAATTTATTGGCTTATTCAGGGATCAAACACCTGTTGGGAATTTTGCCATTAAGGGCCTTGTTAGGCTATGTTCACACGGCTATGATTGGGGAGCATTTCGGCCCGTATTTCGCCCCGTACTGCGCTCAAATACGGGCGAAATACGTCCCAGTCATTACGGTAATCCACAGCTCTCATAGAGAACTATGGATTCCGTCTCCTCTCCCTGCTCGGACAATACGCCGCAGGGGGAGAGAAGTGACATGTGAATTACTAGCGGCGTATACGTGCCGCTAGTAATGAATGTCTATGGGGCCAGGGGGCTGCCGGCCCCCCCGACCCCGCAGGAGCCCGCGCCTCTCTCGGTGCTCCCGAAGTCCTGGCGTAATTGCGCCCCGCAATTATGCCGTGTGAACATAGCCTTAGAGATCAGCAAGTTGTGCAGAAAGTCCTAAAACACTGAATCTCTAAACTCCTGGAACGCCTGGTCTACTCCCGCCTAATCCGCTATTTCTCCGCTAACTCTCTTCTTGACCCTCTACAATCCGGTTTCCGCACCCTACACTCCACGGAAACTGCTCTAACTAAAGTCTCCAATGATCTCCTCACTGCTAAATCTCAGGGTAACTACTCATTGCTGCTTCTCTTGGATCTCTCTGCAGCGTTTGACACTTTGGATCACCAACTTCTCCTCAGCATGCTCAGCACCATTGGCCTCCAGGACACAGCTCTCTCTTGGTTCTCGTCCTACCTCTCTGACCGCTCCTTCAGTGTCTTGTTTTCCGGTTCTACCTCCTCTCCTCTTCCTCTTGCTGTCGGGGTTCCTCAGGGATCAGTTCTTGGTCCTCTCCTCTTTTCTATCTACACAGGCCCGATTGGACAAACCATCAGTAGATTTGGCTTCCAGTACAATCTCTATGCTGATGACACCCAATTATACACCTCCTCCCGTGACATCACTCCAGCCCTGCTACAAAACACCAGTGACTGTCTGTCCGCTGTCTCTGACATCATGTCCTCCCTGTATCTTAAACTAACCCGCACTAAAACTGAACTTCTAGTCATCCCACCGTCTACTAACCAACCCCCCACCTGATATCTATCTCTCGGTGTGTGGCACCAACTCCTAGGCAGCAGGCCCGCTGTCTGGGGGTTATATTAGATTGTGATCTGACCTTCACCCCCTATATCCAATCCCTTGCCCGCTCCTGTCACCTGCACCTCAAGAACATCTCCAGAATCCGTCCTTTCTCGTCACTGCATGGTTGCCAATTCATACAGATCTAGCACATTAATCTATCCTCTGACTCCATAAGGTACTCCACAGTGCTGCCCCCCTAAATCTCCTCTCTCAATCTCTGTCTAGCCACCCTACCGCGTCTCTCTCCACAGCTGCTGCACCCCCTGCATCTCCTCTCATCTCTGTCTACCAGCCCTGCCCGCTCTTTCCAACAGGTGCACCCCACATCACCTCTCACTCTTCTACCACCCTACCCCCTCTCCACAGTGCTGCACCCCCTGCATCTCCTTCCTCATCTCTGTCTACCACCCTGCCCGCTCTCTCCACAGTGGTGCACTCCCTACATCACCTCCCTCATGTCTGTCTACCACCCTACCCGCTCTCTCCGCTCTGCTGATGATATCAGATTACACTCATCAATCATCCGAACCTCCCATGCCCGTCTCCAAGACTTCACACGTGCGGCACCGGTTCTCTGGAACATGCTACCATGGGCAATCAGGCACACTCAGAACTCTCATAGCTTTAAAAGGGCCCTGAGAACACATCTTCTCAGTCTGGCCTACCAGAATCCCTAATGCTAACCCCCCCCTCTCCCGCCAGGGCACTCATTTTCGGCACTTAACTGTATATAGATGTACTGTCTGGGTGGCAGATCCATCTGAATTCTACATATAACAACCCCATATTTATGTCACATGGCTGGACCAGTGTAAATCTAGCACGTCTTACCCTTCGTCTCTCCCGTACACCCTAATAGATTGTAAGCTCTTGCGAGCAGGGCCCTCTCACCCTGTGTCATCTGTAAGTAGCTTTTCATTGTGCAATGTATGTTTTTTTTTTTGTCTGCACCTACACCCTCCAAATTGTAAAGTGCTGCGGAATATGTTGGTGCTATATAAATAAAGATGATTATTATTATTAACAGCTGGACATGTGCATCTAAAGGGCAGAGATCGGCTTATTTATAAAAATTTTCAAGAAATTTTATGTTCATCCTGAAATTTTAACCAAAAGCCAAATATCCTGAACGATTGTGAGCAGTGTATATAGATGACACATTCCCCTTGAAGGGGAAGACTCCACATCGTCGTCCAACCTATGAGCTATAAAGCCCCCTCCCTGCACAGCGCACTGTGTAGGAAGCGCCTGGTCCCAATATCTTGTGCCGAATAAACCTAATGGAAATGATGATGCCTCTCATTGCAGTAAGAGGTACTCACAGTGCGACGGCAGCCTCCTTGCCGTTACCGGCACGCCACAGGACGTCAGCCAGGGCTTTACTGAGGCACTTTGTCCTGACCGTGTCCGACGGCTGAAGAGCTCGGCTGAAAAGAGAGAAGTGACAGGAGTCAGTGACGAGGGGTGTACAGCGCTCCCCCTCCCTATTGGGCGCTTACAGCGAACCCTTATACTGTGAACTCATGAATAACCCTGTAGTGTCCATAGCACCATGAGCGACCATGACTGATGGGATACAGGTCAGTCATGGTCACTCTCTGCTGTGATCTGTGGTCTGGGCTCCATTGATGGGATACAGGTCAGTCATGGTCACTCTCTGCTGTGATCTGTGGTCTGGTCTGGGCTCCATTGATGGGATACAGGTCAGTCATGGTCGCTCTCTGCTGTGATCTGTGGTCTGGTCTCCATTGATGGGATACAGGTCAGTCATGGTCACTCTCTGCTGTGATCTGTGGTCTGGTCTGATCTCCATTGATGGGATACAGGTCAGTCATGGTCGCTCTCTGCTGTGGTCTGGTCTGGGCTCCATTGATGGGATACAGGTCAGTCATGGTCGCTCTCTGCTGTGATCTGTGGTCTGGGCTCCATTGATGGGATACAGGTCAGTCATGGTCACTCTCTGCTGTGATCTGTGGTCTGGGCTCCATTGATGGGATACAGGTCAGTCCTTTTC
>JAODAL010040744.1:0-36602 GCA_025379985.1 Phyllomedusa bahiana
GATGGAGTAGGGCTAAGCCCCTGGAGGCTAAGGGAAGCCTAAAAAATTAGGTGGGTACCGTGTTTTTGTGGGTCTGGATGTAGGTCCAGACCACTGATAGGCAGGGTCTGTATTTGTATGTGAGTTAGTGGCTAGACGGCCCAGGGTTTTTGTTTGGTGCCTGCGTTTGTATTATATGTTTTCCTGTGCATGAATAAAACAGGCTGACGCCAGAAAGAAGCCTGTGTCAGTGTGCCATTCCACTTACAGAAGCGGCGATCCCGGAGTTAAAGTACCCCCCAGGACGGGCCAAAATGGCGTCCAAGCGCTAAGCGAGTGCTTACAATATATATATATATATATATATCTATATATAATATATCTATATATATAATATATATATATATACACTTTTTTTTCTTTATATTTGTAATCTTAGTCCCCCTAGAATACTTGACCACTAGGAGGTGTGATTGTGTCATGAGGGAGCTGTGTAAACTTATATATATACATATATAAACTCTAAATTCTGAGACTGGTGCTGTCAATACAGTTCCCAACGGAGCTGATGTGGTTGCCAGTAGCAATCAGGTGCTCTCTGCTGGTGGGGACAAGGTGATGGAGTTGCCTGGGGTGAGCACGGCTAGTGCATTGCCTGGAAGGGGGAAGTCAAACCCTGGAAATGAGGGTTCTGCTGCTATGTATGAGGAGACTAGGAGTATGAGTGTGCTAGTTAGTGACAAAACCCTCTGTGAAGAGTCTCCATTTCAGTGGTGGAGTGGACGCTGTAGTGTGTCAGTGCTACAGTGTAATGTTGGTGATTACTCAGATGGGAGTGATGGAAAATCCTGTTTAAATGAAACGTGTGTTGAGGCAGATTTTGTGTGCAGTCCTGATCAGTGTATTACAGAGAAGGGGATCTGTGATGAAAATCCATATTGTGACCCTGCAGGGATTGAAGAGCAAGATCGTGCTGAGACCGGTAGTGCACCTGAAGTCACATGCCCCAGTGGTGGCTATATATGTAGTAGCTTTTACTGCAGTGGTCAGAGAGACTGCAGTGATGGTAGTGAGGGAAAATGTGAGCCGCTATACCCAGAGGAGGGGGATGTAGGCTCAAGCGCTAGTGAGGGGCAGGTCAGTGTGTTTGACCCCTCAGAGGGTAAGGAAACCCCCAGTAAGGAAACTGAGGTAAATGGCAAGGGTTTCCTATATGTAGCTGTTGTCAGCAGTGCCCCAGAGGTAACTAGCAGGTATACTGAGAGTTCTCCCTTGGAGAGAGTTACAGAGGATATGGAGGAAAGGTATCCATATTTTAGTGCAGTAAGTCGGTTTCACAGGATCAGTGATGAGGTTGGTGATGTTGCTGAGCATGTTTGCTGTATACTTTTTGCAGAGCGGGCATGGGTTGTGCCACTGGTGGTAAGTGGCTATAACCTGTCGGCTTCTCATGGTGGGATGAATGCGTGGGGTGAGCCTACAGCTGAGCTATATGTGGTGTCGCCCCTGACGGATGAAGATTCACAGGAATGGTGTGAGAGGGCTCCACTGTGTAAGTGTTTTGACCCCGGAGGAAAGGTTGTTCATGGTGAGAAAGACCTGCGGCCTTGATCAAACGGGGGGGGGAGGGGTATGTGGCCGACCGACCTCAGACGGTCGCAGGATTCTGCCACTAGGTGGCGTACAGCAGGAGATCTGCTACCGACGTGCCACCGAAAACCTGGTTTCGGTGGGGGAAGGCAACCATTTGGCGTCAGTAACCATAGGTTACTGACATGTGTAACTAGGATGGCTGCTATGCGGCTTTTGATGGGTTGCCTTTCCCGGGACGGTCACAGCGTTGGGTGGGAGGCCATCCCCACGTTCCAGGCCAGGTTCGGTTCCAGGATTTACCAGGCCTATAAAAAGCCTGTCTCTCTAGGTGATCAGGGGGCGTGGTCTGATACCTGAGAGTGGAGCTGGAGAGAGGCTCTAGCCCCTGGAGGCTTAAGGGAAGCCTAAACATGTACGGTGAGGATACCGTGTTTTGTGGGTCTGGATGGTAGGTCCAGACCACTGATAGGCAGGGTCTGTATTTGTATGTGAGTTAGTGGCTAGACGGCCTAGGGTTTTGTTTGGTGCCTGTGTTTGTATTATATGTTTTCCTGTGCATGAATAAAACAGGCTGACGCCAGAAAGAAGCCTGTGTCAGTGCGCCATTCCGCCTACAGAAGCGGCGATCCCGGAGTTAAAGTAACCCCCAGGACGGTCCAAAATGGCGTCCAAGCGCTAAGCGAGTGCTTACAATATATATATATATATATATATATATATATATATATATATATATATATATATATATATATATATATATATATATACACTTTTTTTCTTTTATTTGTAATCTTAGTCCCCTTAGAATACTTGATCACTAGGGGGTGTGATTGTGTCATGAGGGAGCTGTGTAAACTTATATATATACATACTGTATATAAACTCTTTTTCCATACCAGTAAAATAAATAAAAACCGAGCTCTGATTGGTTGCTATGGACCACAAAAAAGTCTTACGCTTAGACAGTTTTCATAAATGAGGCCCTGTGTGTGACAAGAGTGAATGCTATCTGAACCAATAATGGAGCTGGATTTAAAATACAAGCATTTTATTATATCCCACACATGAGTGAATGAGATTTACCTTTTATACAGCCCATCCTTGTACTTTGATACCCTTTGATAAGTGATCTAATGTGATATACATTGAGTCGTCTTTAATATTTTTGCCATTTTTATTGGTTGGTCTATGAGATTTATTAAGCGATATATCCTATCCTCTTGATACAGTGGTCCCACAAGTTATAATCGCCTCTAAATACAATATTTGTACCAAACAATAGTCTTTTCTGGGACATTGTATGTCGAGTGTGGTTTTAAGATGCAATGATCCAACCAATCATGAACTTTTTACTTGTAAAACAATTGTATTAGTGCAGTACATGCAGTATTTAGTGGTCTAGTAGCGCCTCTCTACAGTACAGTGTTGTACTACATGTCCTGTTCTGCTCTTTACATGTACCAGGATGAGGGGTTCCTTTGGGCACCAGTTAAGGGGCCTATTTTCTTTTTTTCTGGTGCATTGTGTATGTAGTACAAGACCCAAAGAAGCTCCTACCCTTCACATAGAAAGTGATTTCTATGTGATATTATATGTAAGGACTTGTTTTATCTCGATTCATTATCTTTATGCTTCATTATATTTCATTTTGCATTATGTTGTGATCAGATTTTATGGTCTTGAAACCAATTACCAGTTCCCCATAGAGCTTGGTTTCAACATACAATGATCGCCCTGGAAACAATTAATATAATATGTTGAGGGACCACTGTATTAGTAAATGTTTTTTTTTTAATCCATGATTGTTGTACTATTTCAAATTTCTGTGCTTTGTCAGTGATTTTATTAAGCCACTGCACTGCTTTTATTCAGACTAGAACAAAATAGTTATGTACCTAGTATGGAACGCTCCCCCTAGCTTTCCTGTCCCTCAGGCACTGATTGGCAAGCTGCTGTGTATATGTGCATACTGTACATATTATTAAAGTATCAAAATGGAGCTGTAACATGCTACCTTTATCTAGCAAAGTATATTCAGCTGTCCGATCTGCTTTAGATAACATGCATCATTTTCATTTGTGTTGCAACCTAAAAAGTCTGTTCAGTGAAAATCACAAATATTTTGTATTTATTGTGAGTCTTTGCAAAAATATGCAGAAAATCAAATAAAAATTCACTAATAATTTTCACACATTTTTACAGTTTACAGTTTCTGGCGGTAATATTTCCAGCACAGATGCTGTGTAAGGATATCAAACCAATGGCTAGACAAAATTAAAAAATTCATTGCTGAAGTTAAAATCTTGCTTGGCTCATTTTAAAGGAAATTTCTAGGAAAGACCATAATGAGCCTGCCACTATGTTGTTGACACCCAAGACAGAAGAGCATGATGGTAGTTTCTTCTTCCAGCCTCTACCTTTGAACAAGTCCATTTCCAATCTCCTTCTTTGCTAACAATAGAGCAAACAGGATGAGACCACCAAGAGTCCCAGAGCATCTGCATGATTTTCCTTTCTAGCATGTAAAGCCAGGGCAGTTTCTAGTTTAAAATGCACTCAGGACAGGGAGAAAAAAAATACCCTACCCCATTAACATGCCACGCGACATCGCGACACATCACATCACTATTAATCAGTTCCTGACTGGCTTGCCCCCCTTCCTGATCACACATTTTCTTCACAACACATGGGTTTGAACGCTGTAATACTTTCCTGAGCTTAGTTATTCTTCTAACGTTTTCACTTTTTTTTCATGATTTGTTATATTTAGTGATGAGCGATTACGTTGACTATAGTCATCGGGTCGATAGTCGATATCGTCAATTATCAAGACGATTTCCGATAGTCGATAATAGATTATCACCGATGACCATTAAAGTCTATAGGAGAGGAACAACACCTTCATTCTTACACCCAAACAGGGCTGGAGAAGCTGGAATTAACATCCACAACAGTCAAATGGATACGTGCTACATCTTAGGCAACACAATAAGGTTATAAAAGTCACAGAAAAAAAGTCACAGACCATTCACTATCCCTGTCTTGTACCATAGCATGACCCTTAAACCTGCATGACCCACAAATTAAAAAGTGCCAGAAGGCAGTATGATTTGAACCATCATTTTACTTGAACTGGACATTGAATATCCCTGTCCTGGAACGCAGCATGCGTTGGTGAGGTGGTAAATAAAGATTGCCAGAGGTCACCCATTAGGCCTCTGCCACATTGCCTGCTGCTGCCGCTATGGCTACTTGGCACTCTACTGCTGTCACGTCACTGACGTTGTTCTACCATGACATTTGAAGAACGTGAAGCAGACGAAACAGATGTCTCCAGTTGATCAATCAGCAAGGTCTCCATTTCCTGCATTTTACTCTCTATTTGGGTGGGTGGAAGGAAAGTGCTGAGTTTTGTTTTGTACCGGGGATCCAGGAGGGTGGCCACCCAGTAACTGTTCTTCATTTTGATGGCCTTAATGCGAGGATCATGTTGGAGGAAATGGAGCATCCAAGCACTCATGTGAGAGATGGAGCCTTTATTTTCCAAACCTCTGGGTCGAGGAGCACTAGAAAACTGATCTTCCTCATCTTCCTCCTCCACCTCAAATTCGCGCCAACCTCTTTCCAAGGCAGGAACGATGGTAACGTCGGTGTTCAGGAAAACCTCCTCCGCTTCCTCCGGCACAGCTTCAACACAGCTTTGACTTGCCTCAGATGATGCACCCTGAGAGCTGAGGCGCCGCCTTGCACTAGCCCTGAACCCCGAACCACTGCCTAATGAAGACCGATAAAATTGTGAAACTGTCGGGTCTTGTGGATTCGACCGAGAGAGAGGCTCCGTGTCTGCATCTGTGTCTGTCTCCTCCGTCGCTGGTTGGACCTGATGTTTCAGAGTGTCCAACGATCATTTTAGAACTAAGATCACCACAATGCTCATGCTGACAAGGGCATTGTCTGCACTGACCATTTTGGTGGCTTCTTCAAAACTGGCAAGGATGGTGCAGAGCTCTTTCACCTGGCTCCACTCTCGGTGGCTCAACACCCCGAGGTCCGCACCGCTGCTTGTCAGGCCATGTGTCACTTCATACTGCGTAATGGCATTGCGCTGCTGCCACAATCACTGGAGAATGTGGAATTTGGAATTCCGGCGTGTTGCCACGTCAACAATGAGACGGTTGACGGGGAGGCCGAGCTGACGCTGCAACGCAGCCAGGCGGGACGAAGCAGGGTGCGAACGGGGGAAAGTGTGAACTCAGACCTTGAGCCTTCCTCAGCAGGCAGCCCTAGACCCGGGTAGCTCTTTAGAAATTTCTGGATGACAAGGTTTTCATGAAAAGTGCCAGGCAAGGGATGTGCTCCAGCCAAACCGTTTCCTAAGGGCGGCCAGCAATTTCGACTGTTATCGCACACCACTTTGTCTGGCACAAGGTTCTTGTCACCAGCCAGTGCTCGGTCTCATTGCGGAGAGCCGTCCACAGCTCCTGACCTGTGTGTGGACGGTCTCCAAGACAGATTAATATCAACATGGCCTTGTTTCTCTGGACACGTGATGCCACCAGAGGACCTTGGGGGAAAGAACCCTGCACAATCCCTGCGATTTTGAACAGCCGCCGTCACCACCAGAGACATCCACTCAGCTCACCCAGTGAGCTGTCACAGAGATATAGTGGCCTTGGCCGTGCTTACTAGTCCATGTGTCGGTGGTCAGATGGACGTTTCCAGACACAGATGCAGACAACGCGCTTGAAATTTTAGATGACACGTGGCTGGCCAGGGCAGGGACGGCTTTTCTGGCAATGAAATGCCTGCTTGGCATCTGGTATTGGGGGCAGGCAAGGGCCATGATGTGGTGGAACCCATCTGTGTCCCACCAGATGGAAAGGCAACATTTCCAAGGCCAAAAGCCTCGCAAAGGCCACATTCAGGCTTTGGCTTTGGGATGGTTTGGGTTAAAGTGTTCTTCTGCCCCCAAAACCGGAAGACAGAAGGCTGGCTGCTAGACTGGCCGCTGTACGGGTGCAAGTCTTTCAAACGGGGGAAGGAGAAGGGGTAGGATGGGTCTCTGTGGTGCTGGTGGTACTCGGGCGACAGTGGGGGCTGAAGCGGAGGCTGATCCCTGATCATGACTGAGAGACATGGGCAGCTGAGGAACACTTGGTGGTGGCGGAGGCGAGGAGGAGGCGGAGACAGAGGGTGTGAAATGGTTGGAAGCCCAGCATCGGTGTGGCCTTTTTTGGCCAAGTGTTCCCTCCATTTCAACTCATGCATTTGCTACATGTGACTAGAAATGTTTGTGGTGGATAAACACCTAAGATTCTTGCCTTTACTGATGTGTTTACGGCAAAGGCGGCATATGACATCGCTGGGTGAATCAGAGGCTTGCTCGAAAAAGGCCAGGCTTGAGAGGTCCTGGACCTTTTCGACGGCGATAAGCGAGGAGCGGTGTATGGATTATCCACAGTGCTGGGTACACGAGTTGACATTTGGGCTGCCTTCGCTTCATGTTGGACAGATGCTGATGATGACATTTGTGGCCATGACTGGGAGGACGAGGAGGTAAGACTGCTGGATGCAGTTCATTAACCACTGAAGAACAGTTTTGGCAACGCTGTTCTTTACTGAAAATTCACAGGGCCCTGACCCAGCGATGACAGGCCGTGACGGTCCTGCATCCGACGATCCGCTGGCTTCCATGTCGCCAGCACTGGAAAGAGCACCTTCTCTCGTACCTCTACCTCCATGTCCTACACCCCTCTTTGCTCGCTTACCACCTGCATTTCGCTCCATGTTCAGAAAGATAAAAATTAAGAAAGTATGGAAGAGTTTTTGACAGTCTCTTATTGAAAGACGGCAAATCACAGCTGTTCTTAAATCCCTCTAATTTCCTACAGCCAACTGGGATTAGAAACTGAAATGTTTCTAGCGAATACCTGTGAAATGCGGTCTGTTGAAAGAACCCGTAAAAACAAAATAAACAGTTTTTCTTCCTTCAGTCCAGGGATTTACAACTACCCATAGGACTAGGAAATTTTATAGTTTTCAACAAACTATCCTACAAGTGCGCTATCTGCGCCAAACTGAGATTCAACGAGCGCAATAAAACTATTCAAAAGTTACACGGATTAGAAATTGCGTTTTTGCAGCAATGACAAACGAAAACAGTTGCTAGAAAATTTGTCGTACAACGTGGCAATTTGAAAAAAACTAGGGCCGCACCACGTGCAATATTTAAAAGTTATACGGATAACAAACGGTGGTTTTTTTCAAACCCAAAGAAATACACCAAAATAACTACAAAATTTCTGTACAAGGTGGCTCTATGAAGAAAACTGGGCCGCACCAAAGTATAAAAAAACACCTATTTGAAATGTATACGGATAATAAAATGTGGTTTTTGCACCTATAAATACACCTGCCATGACTAGAAAAGTTCTGTATCCTGTTGTAAGTAAAAAGTGGGTTTTGAACAAAACTGGGCTGCGCCAAAGTGAAAAGCACATAATTAAATTGTGTACTGATAATAGGTGGTTTTTGCACCTATGAAATAAAACAGCAATACTTGCAAATTTCTGTATGTTAATAAAGTACAAGATGGGTCTTGAACAAAAATGTCCTGAGCAAAATTGAACAAAAGCTAATTTAACCCCTTAAGTATCCGGCGTTTTTTTTTTTGGGTGACACGTTCGTTTTTCCTCTCCACGCCTTCTGAAAGCCATAACTTCTTTATTTTTCCACCTATATAGACACATAGGCTTTTATTTTGCGGGACAAGAATTAATTTCTAATGTGTTATTCACTTATACTATAGAAATATACTGGGAAAACCGCAAAAATTCCAAAGGGGACAAATGTGAAAAAAAAAAAGTTTTTCCCCCATGTTTGCGGGGGTTTTGCTTTTACGGTGTTCAAACTTCGGTAAATATAATGTGTTACCTGTATTCTTCAGGTTGTTACGCATCCGGCAATACCAAACATGTAGGGTTTCTGTTATGTTTTCTATTTTTGAAATTTGCGCCACGGCGCCATTTTGTGCGACCAATAACTATTTTGTACTAACACCTACGGATGTCAGTGAGGGGGCATTTTTGCGACTGAAGTGTAATTTTTAAACGCTAGCAGTTTGGAATGCATGCGACTTTTTTGATCATTTTTATTTCCATTTTTTGAGTGACGTAAAATGACCAAAAAAAAAGCAATTTTGGCGTTTGAATTTTTTTTCTTCTACGGTGTTTCAGCGTACGGATAAATGATGTTATATTTATAGATCGGACTTTTTCGGACGCGGCGATACCAAATATGTTTAACTTTTTTATTATTTTAATGATTTTATTTTTAAAATGGAAAGGGGGGTGATTGAACTTTTAATACTTTTTTTTTTGTACTTTAAAACTTTAAATTTTTTTTTTTTTTTTAAATGTAACATTGAGGCCACCTGTGGTTTCTTGGGCCACTGGGCGCGATTGTTAATACAACCTAATGCATTTCATAGGCAATGCATTTGGGTGTACAAAGATGGCGGTTTCCCCACTTCCCGTCCCGCGGACGGAAGTGGGACAAACCGGCCAGGGTAAGTGACGGGAGCCTTCCCAAGGCTCCCCCACCACAATGCCCGGTGATCGCATCGGCGCAGCATAGCTGCACTGAGCCGATCACCGCACCGATCGGTGCGCGGCACCCATCGCGTTAATTCAGACGCCGCGGCCATCTTTGCCGCGGGGCCTGATGGTAAAACGGGCCCAGCGGGGAGCCCCCCGGCCGTTATCCCGGGTGTTAGGGGCGATTTGCCGCAAACCCCGCCGGCGTGCGGGGGGGTCGCGGAGCGCCCCCCCTGCAAAGCCCTTAGGGGCCCGGGAACGTACTGATACCCCAAGGTCTTTAAAGGGGGTTTAATTGTGCGGAAAAAAAAAAAGGGTTTTTTTTGCCCGAAAACACCGCGGTGACTAGAAAGCTATTTTAAGTACAAAGGGGGCTTTAAAAAAACTGGCTACGCCAAAAAAAAAACACTAATTAAAAATTTGTGTACTGTAATAAAAGGTGTTTTTGCACCTAGAAATACAACACAAATACAGCAAATTTCTGTAGGTAATAAAGACAAGATGGGGTCTTTCAACAAAAAGGCCGGGCCCAAATAAAAAAACCTAATTTAATTGGTTCCGGGAAAAATAAAAGGGGGTTTTTTGCCCTATGAAATACATCTGCGGTGCCCAGAAAATTCTTTTCCCTTTTGAAAGGGAAAAAGGGTTTTAAACAAAACGGGTAAAACGAGGGACAGTGCCCTGAAAGGGTTTTTTGCCGGCCCCTGCCCATAAAGGGGCTCCACCCCCAAACCCGGGTTTTGTTTAACCCATAGCACCCTTGTCCTATGAGAAGAACCTTTGCTCGTTCTTTGCCTATTCCGTTACCATCCTGTCGCTTCCTCTTAAACCATGAACCCCTGCGCCTGCCTGCCCTCTTGGGCCCTCCCGACACAGTTTGCCTCGTTTTTCCTTGCCCCTCGGCTGCCACGCAACAAGTTGCGTCGGGGAAAAGGACCTGGTGGAATCTCGCCGCAGCAAGTCCATCCTGAAAACCGGGGACCCACTTAGACTACCTCCCGGGAGTGGCTTCTCACCGCTTTGGGGGGGCCCAGGGATCCCCACAGCCCGTTACAGTTGGATAGCATGGATCCCGCCCCAAGGGCCTTTTTCCCCGCGTGGAGGCTGCACCCCTCTCGCCCCGCAGTCTCGCAGCTGGCCCCCAAAAGGGACAAGAGTTGGATCAACTAACGGCCCTAATCAACAGCTCATTGCCCTTTCCCTGGGAATCCCCCAAAGCCCCTCCTTTCCCGCACCCCCCGTGTTCCGGGCCTCTGTGGGCCAAGCTTCGACTGCGCCCCCTCGAAGTAGTGGAGATCCGAAGCTCTGTGAGGGTTTATTTCACAGTGCTCCATGCATGTAACTGATGGCCGACAGTTCCCCCCTGAACGGGGGAAAAAGTGGCCTTTGCCCCATCGCTCTTGGGAAGGTTTGGATTGGGGGGGAAACCCCCCTGGGACCCCGGGGACCCTGTGATGAGGATCTGCAGGCCTTCTTTTTGGGTTTCCGGGGCGTCTTTGGGAAACCGGCCGGGGCGCTCCGCTGAACGCTCTCCGAATTTGCGCCAGGGGAAATCCTCTAGGAGATACGCAATTAATTTCCCCACTTTGTCCCGGGGTAACCAGAATGGGCCGCCCTCTGTGCCACCTTCAAGAAGGCCCTTCAAGCAGGATTAAGGGCGCCCTGGCACGAGGGTTACTGGGAAACCCCCCCCCCCAAAAAAAAAAAAACCCCCCCGGGGCCAAAACCCCAAAACTTCGCCCCCCGAAAAAAGGGGAAACCGGCTCAAAAACCGGCCCCGGGGCTTCCCCCCCCCCCCCGGGCCTTTTTCCCCTTTCCCCCCCCCCCCCTTTTTAAACCCCACCCCCCCCCCGGGGCCCAAAAGGGGGGCCCCCCCCCCCCCCCTCTCAAACCCCCAACCCCCCCAACCTCCCCCCCCCGGGGGCCCCCCCTTCCAAAAACCCCCCCCCTTTTCCCAAAACCGTCCCCCCCCCCTTCCCCCAAAAACCCCCCAACAAAACCCCCCCCCAAAAAACCCCCCCACCGGGGGCCCCCCACCTACCCCCTTCTTTTCCCCCGGGCCCCTCCCAAAACCACCCGCCCCCCCCACACCCCCCCAACCCCCCCCCCTCCCCCAACAAACCCCCCCCGATAAACCCCCCCCCCCCCCTCACCTTTCCCCCGTTCCCATTTTCAAACTCCCACCCCCACTTTTGCCCATTATTCCCCACCCCCCTGCCGGTGCTTTTGTTAGGGTTTTATCGCCCCCCCAAAATCCTCCCGGGGAATCCCAGCGGAATTTCAGGGTGCCATCCGGTAAAAAACCCCCCCAAGGGGCCCCGAAACCGCTGGGCATCTCCTCCTAAATGGTGAACCGCACGATACCATCCTTTTCGCACACCAAAACATGGCCATAAACCTGCATTCCGAGAGAATTTCCTTTTTTCTGCCCCATTTCCCGCGGATCCGTGGGGGTTTCCAGGTTTGCAGCAACCCCCGTTCTGGGCTGAAGGGGGGAAGCATACGTGGGGGCAAGTTTCCAGTTTCGTTTTGGGGCACCTCGCCCGGTGCACCCCTCCGCGCCGCTCCTCAAACCCCGCTGGGTTTTTCCACGAATACCAGGCTTCGTATGTCTTCTCCGAGAGGCGGGGGGGCCGAAACCTTTCCTCCCAAAACCCCCCAGACGTCCGAAAGATCTCCTGCCCTAATTGCCCTCCCCCGCGGGCAGGGGCTACCACTCTCCCTGCCAGAAACCCAAACCATGCGGATATATTTAGGGGAATCTCAGGAAAGGGTTCATCCATAATTCCCCTTCCCCGGCTGGCGCCGGCTTCTTCTTCGTGGAGAAAAAGGATGGCTCGCTCCGACCCTGCATAGACTACCGTGGTCTTAATAAGATTATGGTGAAGAACCGCTACCCATTGCCCCTCATCACCGAACTCTTAGATAGCCTACGGGGGGGGCCAAGACTTCTCCAAAATTTGGATCTGCGAGGAGCCTAAAATTTCTCATCCGCATCCGGGAAGGCGACGAGTGAAAACGGCATTCAAACCCGAGACGGGCATTTTGAATACTTAGTTATGCCATTCGGTCTCTGTAATGCCCCCGCCGTATTCCAGAGCTTCGTTAATGAGATTTTTTGTGATCTTCTATACTTCTGTCATTGTGTACCTTGATGACATTTTGGTCTTTTCCTCGGATGCTAGGTCCCATCGTCTCCATGTGCGCCAGGTCCTTAGTCATCTCCCGGAAAATCACCTCTATGCCAAGCTGGAGAAGTGCCAATTCCATCAGGCCAGTCTGCCCTTCCTGGGGTACATCATTTCTGCCAAGGGACTTCAAATGGACCCGACAAATTGTCTGCCGTCCTGAAGTGGCCTCGTCCAGTCGGCCTTCGGGCCATCCAGCGCTTCCTGGGGTTCGCCAATTACTATCGTCAGTTTATTCCCCATTTTTCCACGCTGGTGGCCCCCATCGTGGTGCTCACAAGGAAGACCGGTAATCCGAAGCAGTGGCCTCAGGCGGCCGAAGAGGCTTTCACCCAGCTCAAGGCTGCATTCGCCTCTGCCCCAGTCCTGTCGCGCCCAGACATCGAGAAACCTTTCTTCCTGGAGGTCGACGCTTCTTCGGTGGGAGCAGGGGCGGTGCTTTCTCAGCGGGACTCTAGGGGCAAGACGGTTACTTGTGGGTTTTTCTCAAAGACCTTCTCCCCGGCCGAGAAAAACTACACCATCGGAGACCGTGAATTGCTGGCACTTAAGTTAGCCCTCAAAGAATGGCGTCATCTGCTGGAGGGGGCCCGTCATCCGTAATAATATTTATTCAGATCACAAAAATCTGGCTTTACCTTCAAAGGGCTCAGGTTTTAAACCCCCAGGCAGGCCTGCTGGTCCCTGTTCTTCTCACGGTTCGACTTTGTGATCCACTTCCGTCCAGCAGAGAAGAACATTAAAGCCGATGCCCTATCACGTGCCTCTGACATTTTGGGTGAAGGGTCTCTACCTAGTCACATCATTCCTCCTGACCGCCTGATCACAGTAGCCCCTATGGATCTCTGACACGTACCCCCTAGCAAGACTTACGTGCGCCCCGCGCTTCGTAGGAGAGTCCTGAATTGGGGTCATTGCTCTCAGGCTACCGGTCATCTGGGGGTTCGTAAGACCGGCAGTTGATCGCCCGCTACTATTGGTGGCCAGACTTAGTCAAGGATGTTAGGGACTTTGTCGGGTCCTGCTCCTCCTGTGCGCGCAACAAAGCTTCCCACCTCAGGCCGGCGGGGCTGCTGCAACCTCTGCCCATCCCTAGCCTCCCTTGGTCCCATATTGCAATGGACTTCATTACTGACCTTCCATCCTCTGCCGGTAACACCGTCATTTGGGTCATTGTGGACTGCTTCTCTAAAATGGTGCATTTTATACCATTGCCAGGGTTACCTTCTGCACCTCGCCTTGCGACCCTCTTCTTCTCGAAGGTCTTTCGTTTACACGGCCTTTCTCGGCATATCGTGTCAGATCGTGGGGTGCAGTTTGTGTCCAGGTTTTGGCGGTCCCGCTGTTCCCGGCTTAAAGTGAACCTAGATTTTTCCTCAGCATATCTTTCCCCAGACTAACGGGCAGGTGGAAAGGGTAAATCAGATTCTAGATAACTACCTACGCCATTTTGTATCTGCCCGGCAGGATGAATTTGCTTACAAATCCTTAGATTTGGAGGCAATGGGAGCTTCTCCATTCTTTGTTATTTATGGCCTTCATCCCCGCCCACCCCACCCCCTGGGTGAGGCCTCGGTCGTCTCTGCCGGTTTTGGGCTCCTGGTCGTGACCTCAAGTCCATTTGGAGTGACACTCGGCAGGCCTTGCAACAGGCCTCTGCCCAGACTAAGAAGCAAGCGGACAGGCCCTGCAGACCTCCCCCTTCGTTTGCCCCTGGGGATAAGGTTTGGTTGTTGTCTAGATACGTTTGTTTGAAGATCCCCAGCTATAAGCTGGGGCCCCGCTACCTTGGTCCTTTTGTAGTCCTCAAAAAAATCAACCCGGTGGCCTTTCAAATCCGACTCCCTCCCACATTGCGGAAACCGGAAACTCCTTCCATGTATCCCTCCTTAAGCCTGTTGTTTTGAACAGATTTTCCCGTAAGGTGTCTGCTCCTGTCCGGGTGGTCGATACTTCTGATGTCTTTTCCGTGAAGGAAATTTTGGCCACAAAGACAATCAGAGGGAAGCGTTATTTTTTGATCGATTGGAAGGGGTTCGGGCCCGAGGAAAGATCGTGGGAGCCGGGGACAACATCTGGACCGAGGATGCTGAGGGGATTTCTTCAGGCCAGGGGAGGGAGGGGGGCGTAAGGGGGGCACGCCAGCCACGTCGGGGCGGGCCTTCCTGGCCCCCGTGGTGCCCGGGCGACGGTTCCCAAAAAATGGGACATGCACCGGATTTTTTGGGCCGGCCATGGCCCTATTAGGGTGCTTCCACCTCTCAATTTAAACATGGCCGAATTGGTCCCCCTATAAGGTACCCTGGGCGCGTTCCGTTCGTTTTTGGGGGCCCTATTCGGTTGCCTACCGGTACCATCTGTCTGCTTAAGTCTCTTGACCACGAACCTCTGCTGCCTGCCCTGACCTCTTGGCCCGTCCCCAACTACGAGTTTACCTGTCGATTCGGTACTTCGTTGCACCTCGACTGCCACCGCAAGCAAGTCGCGTCAGGGGTAGCGAAATGGTGGAATCCCGCCGCATCCAGTCCATCCCGCTTTGCGGCGGGCTCTGGTGAAAACCGGGACACACATAGACTTCTACCACCGCTTGTGGGGGCCCAGTGGATCCACTACCCAGCACCGTTACACTGGGCTGCACAAAAGTGAAAAAAAAAAGTATTAAATTGTGTACGGAAAATAAAAGGTGGGTTTTTGCACTATCAATACACCAGCAGTTTATAAGCCTGCCTGCCTTGCATGCCTGTCTGTGTTCGCCCGCCTCCCCATCACCCCCCCCCCCCCCCCGTGGCTGTACAGCACTAGATGCTTCTTTCAAAGTCTCAGACTAACTAAAAACTAAAATTCTCTAATTCTACCTATGTTTTAATGTTCACAGCTAGTGTTGGAGGTGATTGAGTTGGCTATCGAGATCGGAGAGATAGTCGATAGTCGGACGTTATAGATATGGGTTTTTCCGAAGTGAGCTTCGGATTATGAGCGATTACCATTAAAGGTCTTGGGAGATCACAACACCTTCATTATTACAACCCAAACAAGGCTGGTGAAGCTGAAATTTACATCCACAACAGTCATATGGCTACGTGCTACATCACTTAGGCAAACACACTTACGTTATAAAAAGTCACAGAAAAAAAGTAAGACAATTCAATATCCCTGTCTGTTACCACAGCTATGACCTTAAACCTGCATCACCCACCAAATTAAAAAGTGCAGGAAGGCAGTATGATTTGATCATGTTACTTGAACTGGGACATTGAATTTATGTCTGGAACGCAGCTGAGGGGACCCCCAAATCTGCATGGACCCCACATTTAAAAGTGCCGCAAAAAGAGTCTTTCAACACACCATTTTAGTTGATACTGGACATTTGACTATTACCTGTCCTGGGCACACGCATGAGGCCCAAACCTGCATGACCCCTCATTTAAAAAGTGCCGAAAAAGGAGTCTTTAACCACCCATTTTAGTTGAACTGGACATTTCACTGTCCCTGTCCTGGGCCACAGTGGGACCATTTAAACCTGTCTGTCTAAGATTACAAGTGCCGGAAAAAGGAGTCTTTCCAACCACCATTTTAGTTGTACTGGACATTGACTAGATCTGTCTGGGACACAGCTTGACCCAAGGACGGAGTTACAGTGGGTGCGGTGAGAGCCCAGGCTGGCGTCAGTTTCTATTAACACGCAGGTTAAAATGCCCTGTTGACGGCAACAAAAACTGCGTGCTGAAGCTGACGGGCGGAACGGATGTGTGAGAAACTCAGCCTTCCTCTGTAACAGTCAAGGACGTGGGTAGCGCTTGCCCACTCAGTTTGAGTGAGGACACAATTGAGCTTCACTTGGAACATACTGGTGGTTAACGCTTCCTGTTACAAAAGGTGACCTTTTGCTTGGCAATTCTTTTTTAATTTTACTCAACTTGCTGGAGGATATTGTCTCTGTACTTTGTTCATCTGTCCGTGCTCCATTCTCCATGTCCTCTGTTTACCTACTTTGGTCAAGTTTTCCTGTACCTCCTTGATCAATTCGAGGAATTTTTTTACCAGCTATTTTGTACATGCAAGTTTTTTAGTAGTTTAATTTAGAAAACACATTTTTAAAAATTAGGATGGAAATCACCCATGTCTTTGTTTCTCTTTTTTTCATTGTATTAAATGGGTTGGCTCATTACAGGGATTGATAGCTATGTTAAAGATCTGCAAAAATCAAGTCATTTTGAATATGTGTCCAGTTTAACAGTGTCCTACCTATTCCCCCCCCCCCCCCCCCCCCCCCCCCCTGTTCGACAGCACCATCACCCTTGAACCTCTCTTGACAATTGTGAGAACAAATGTCTGTTAGAAACAAACATTTTTAGATTAGGACCTGTAGTATAGAGCATGTCCACAAGCTAAAATGCCCACAAAATTCAAAGCATGACCCTGAGACACTTTGGGACATTTGGTGATGTAAAATAATGTCTGTTAGAAACAAAATTTTTTAGGAATAGGACACTGTAGTATAGCGGCAATTTCAACAGCAAAATGCCCCAATAAATTCAAAGCATGAACCTTGAGCCACTTTGGACAATTGTGAAGATCAAATTGTCTGTTAGAAACAACTTTTTTTAGAATGGAACTGTAGTATAGATGCAGTCACAGCAAAATGCCCCCAAAATTCAAAGATGACCCTTGAGCCACTTTGGTCAATTGTGGGAACAAATGTCCTGTGTAGAAACAACATTTTTTTTATAGGACATGTAGTATTGCTGCATTTCAAAGCAGCATGAACCCAAAAAAATTTTTAAAAATGGACTTCTCAGCCTCTGTTAAAAATTGTGGAGGGAGAATTGCCACTTAAGAAGCACATTTTGTTCCAAAGGACCATGTTTATTGCGGTATCTCACTGTTCTTGACTACAAAAATTTATAAATATGACTATCAGCCAATGTTAAAATTGTGAGGGAGAAATGCCACTTAGAAGCACATTTCTGTTCCAAAGGACATGATTATTGCTATATCTCACAGCAAAATGACACCAAAATAAATTTTAAATATGACTTCTCAGCCACTATAAAAATGTGAGGGAGAAATGCCACTTAGAAGCCACATTTCGGTTACAAAGGGTCCTTGATTATTGCTGATATCTCACAGACTCCATGACTCCAAAAATTATATATATGACTTTCTCTGCCACTATTAAAAATTGTGAGGGAGGAACTGCACTTCAGAAGCCACATTTTCTGTTCCAAAGGACCCATTATTATAGCTGTATTCCACAGCAACATGACCTCAAAACCATTGACATGCGAAAACTTCTTAAGAAAAGTGGTAAAGGATCGGTGTTTGTCATGAAAACCTTGATGTCTTTTACAGTCTCCTCACAGCAAAGGAGAAGTAATAAGAGAAAGAGAAAAAAATTGCTGTAAGAATTATCATTTTAAAAAAAGTTTGCAAGAAGGACCATTTCTGTTTGAAATGGAATGTGAAGTAGACCGGAACTAATCGGTGACCTCGGCAATTGGGGCCACAAAAATCATCAGAGATCCTGCCTGATTACTGATGAAAGTCAAACGATCCACCATTATCTGTGGTAAGCCGGATGCGTTTGTCTGTAAATGACTCCTCAGCTGTGCTGAGGTCGGCTCAGATATGACGCTGGACTGACTGGGGCAGGACAACTCCTCTATGGGCGTGATCGTCCAGCTCGGGCCATTCGTCCATTTTGGTATTCCTAGAAGATCTATTGGGTCCGGGTACACATGCAAAAATCATCGGTGTTGAGACGCAGATAGTCGTTGCACATGATCTTTTGCTGATCTCTGTGTGTTGGATGTGTGCCCTGCATTGCTTGTGTTGGTGAGGTGGTAAACAAAGATTGCCAGAGGTCACCCATTAGGCTTCTGCCACCTTGCCTGCTGCTGCCGCTCAGCCTACTTGGCACTCTACTGCTGTCACGTCGCTGATGTTGTGTGACATTTGGGGAACGTGAAGCAGACGCAACAGATGTCTCCAGTTGATCAATCAGCAAGGTCTCCATTTCCTGCATTTTACTCTCTATTTGGGTGGGTGGAAGGAAAGTGCTGATTTTGTTTTGTACCGGGGATCCAGGAGGGTGGCCACCCAGTAACTGTTGTTCATTTTGATGGCTTAATGCGAGGATCATGTGGAGGAAATGGAGCATCCAAGCATCATGTGAGAGATGGAGCCTTGATTTCCCAAGCCTCTGGGTCGAGGGGCACTTAGCAAACTGATCTTCCTCATCTTCCTCCTCCCTCAAATTCGCGCCAACCTCTTTCCAAGGCAGGGACGTCGCGTAACATCGGTGTCTAGGAATACTCCTCATCTTCCTCCTCCGCTGCCTCCGGCACAGCTTCAACACAGCCCTGACTTGCCTGAGATGATGCACCCTGAGAGCTGATGCGCCACCTTGCACTAGCTCTGGACCCCGAACCACTGCCTAATGAAGACCGATGAAATTGTGAAACTGTCGGGCCTTGTGGATTTGACGGAGAGAAAGGCTCCGTGTCCGCATCTGTGTCGTCTCCTCCTCACGTCGCTGGCGGGACCTGTTGTTTCAGAGTGTCCAACGATCGTTCCAGAACTATAGATCACCACAATGCTCATGCTGACAAGGGCATTGTCCGCACTGACCGAACATTTTGGTGGCTTCTTCAAAAACTGGCAAGGATGGTGCAGAGCTCTTTTCACCTGCCTCCACATCTCGGTGGTTCAACACCCCGAGGTCCTACACGCTGCTTGTCAGGCCCATGTGTCACTTCGTACTGTGTCATGGCATTGCGCTGCTGCCACAATCGCTGGATAATGTGGATGGTGGAATTCCAGCGTGTTGCACGTCAACAATGAGACGGTTGACGGGGAGGCCGAGCTGATGCTTCAACGCAGCCAGGCGGGACGATAGCAGGGTGCGAACGGCGGAAGTGCGAACTCAGACCTCGAGCCTTCTTCAGCAGGCAGTCCAGACCCGGGTAGCTCTTTAGAAATTTCTGGACGACAAGGTTCATGACATGTGCCAGGCAAGGGATGTGCTCCAGCCTACCGATCTTAAGGGCGGCCAGCAGATTTCGCCCGTTATCGCACACCAAATTGACTGGCACAAGGTTATTGTCACCAAGCCATAGCTCGTTCTAGTTGCTTAGAGCCGTCAACAGCTCCTGACCTGTGTGTGGACGGTCTCCAAGGCAGATGAATTTCAACAGGCTGGTGTCTCTGGGCACGTGATGCCACAGAGGACCTTGGGGGAAAGAGCCCTGCACCATCCTGCGGTTTTGAAGAGCGTGTGCCGAGCCTGAGAGCCACCGTCACCCCCAGAGACATCCACCAGCTCACCCAGTGAGCTGTCACAGATATATAGCGGCCTTGGCGTGCTTACTAGTCCATGTTGTCGGTGGTGAGATGGACTTTTCCGGACCAGATGCAGAAACGCGCTTGAAATTTTAGATGACACGTGGCTGGCCAGGGCAGGGACGGCTTTTCTGGCAAAGAAATGCCTGTCGGCATCTGGTATTGGGGGCAGCGAGGGCCATGACGTGGCGGAACCCATCTGTGTCCACCAGACGGAAAGGCAACATTTCCAAGGCCAAAAGCTGGCAATGCCGACATTCAAGCTTTTGGCCTTGGGATGGTTTGGGTTAAAGTGTTTCTTCTGCTCCCAAACCTGGAAGACAGAAGGCTGGCTGCTAGACTGGCCGCTGTACGGAGCTGCTGGTCAGTCAAACTGGCATGAAGGAGAAGGGGTCGGTAGGATGGGTCTCTGGTGGTGCTGTGGTACGGCGGGCGACAGTGGTAGTATTGCGTGGAAGCAGAGGCTGATCCATGATCATGACTCTGAGAGACATGGGCAGTGAGGGAAACGCTTGGTGGTGGCGGAGGAGGACGGAGGCAGAGACAACGAGGGTGTGATAGTGGTTGGAGGCCCGGGTCGGTCTGGCCTTTTTTGGCAAGTGTTCCTCCATTTCAACTCATGCATTCGCTGCATCGTGACTAAGACATGTTGGTGGTTACTATGGTTAACCCACTTAAGATTCATTGCCTCTACTTATGCGTTTACGGCAAAGGCGGCATATGACATCGCTGGGTTGGAATCAGAGGCTTGATCAAAAAGGCCCAGGCTGAGTGGTCCTGGACCTTTTTGACGGCGAAATAAGCGAGGAGCGGGGTTTGCGCTGGACCGTGGCTGGTGGAATCATATCAGCGGACGTCTGCCGACCGCCCTCTCCCTTTTTGTGGCGGGACCGTATGGACACTACCCACAGTCTTCTCCTCGTCCACTGATTGAAGCGCTCGCAAGCAAATTCTGCGGAGGAAAAGGAACAGGATGATCTCGCAATGTCGTCATCATTCATCAATCATCAACAAAGGTGACTTGGGTCGTCCTGACTTTCGCATCCAGAAGCTGCGGCTACAAGCAAGGTGCACTGCAAGGCGTTGCCGAGCCGCCGGGATTTTTGCGATTTGGACCGGCTTCCTTACCCTACTCTATGGACATCCGTAACTGGGTCAGAGGCAGACTAAATCATCTGCTTGATCTTTTATACATGCCTTCTGACCCAACCCGCATTTTGTTCTTCAAAGAGGGTCTTCAGGACAATGGATTATCCACTGTGAGTGGGTACAAGAGTGACATTTGGGAGCTTCCTGTTGGACGGATGCTGGATGACGACATGTTGTTGGCCTGTGACTGCGAGAGAGGAGGTAAGATGTAGATGCAGGTTGCATTAACACTGAGACAGATTGGCGACGATTGTTCGTTACTTAGATTCACATGGCCATGACCCAGCGAATGACAGGCCTGACGGTCCTGCAACTGACGATCGCTGGCGATGCGTTGTTGTTCGCAGCACTGGAAGGAGCACCTTCTCTGGGACCTCTACATCCATGTGCTACCCACCCTCTTTGCTCGCTTACCACCTGCATTTCGCTCCATGTTCAGAAAATATAAAAATTGAGTAAGGTATGGAATAGTTTTGGGAAAGTTCTTATTAAAGACGGCAAATCACAGCTATTCTCTTCAAATCCCTCTAATTCAAAAACAAATTGCTGGCGGATTCAAATTTAACTGCAAGGTGTCTATAACAAATCTGGACTGGGCATAAGTCCAAAAAAAACACGTAGAACTGTTATGTTTTGTATAATAACGATATTTTTGCACCTTTCAATTCAACTGTGGGTGAATATAGAATTGTTGTTTTAAGATTACGTAGATGCTGCGTCCAATGAACAATGCTGGGTGTGCAAAAGTAAAAAAAACACGTCAACTGTTATGTTTTGGTATAATAAACGGTATTTTTTGCCCCTTTCAATTCACATGTGCTGAATATAGCATTGCTGTTTTAAGACTTTACGTAGATGCTGCAGGCAATGAATAATGATGGGTGCTCAAAAGTAAAAAACACGTAACTGTTATGTTTTGGTATAATAAACGATATTTTTTTTGACACTTTCAATTCACCTGTGGTGACTATAGATTTGCTGTTTTAAGATTTACGTAGAGGCTGCATCAATGAACATTGCTGGGTGCGCAAAAGTCAAAAAACAACGTCAACTGTTATGTTTTGGTATAATATAAACGGTATTTTTTGCACCTTTCAATTCACCTGTGGTGAATATAGAATTGCTGTTTTAAGATTTAGTAGTGCTTCGTCAATGAACAATGCGGGTGCGCAAAAAGTCAAAAAACACGTAACTGTTTGTTTTGGTATAATAAACGATATTTTTTGCACCTTTCAATTCAACCTGTGCTGATTTAGAAGTGCTGTTGTAAGATTTTACGTGGATGCTGCGTAATTGAACAAATGCTGGGTGTGCAAAAGTCAAAAAAACACGTAACTGTTTGTTTTGGTATAATAAAGGCTATTTTTTTGCACCTTTCAATTCACCTGTGCTGAAACATGAAATTGCAGTTTTAAACGCATTTACGTAGAAGATGCCGCGTCAATGAACAAGCTGGGTGGCGCAAAAGTCAAAAAACAGTAAACTGTTATGTTTTGGTATAATAAACTGTATTTATTGACCTATTCAATGCACCTGTGGTGAATATAGTAATTGCTGTTTTAAGATTTACGTAGATGCTGCGTCAGATGAACAATGATGGGTGCGCAAAAGTCAAAAAACACGTTAACTGTTGTATGTCTTTGGTAAAATAAACGATAAATTTTTTTGCACCTTTCATTCATATGTGGTGAATATAGAATTGCTGTTTTAAGATTTACGTAGATGCTGCGTCAATGAAAAATGCTGGGTGTGCAAAGTCAAAAACACGTAACTGTTATGTTTTGGTATTAATAAACGTATTTTTTGCCAACCTTTCAATTCACCTGTGCTGAATATAGAATTGCTGTTTTAAGATTTAACGTAGATGCTGCGTCACAGAACAATGCTGGGTGCCAAAAATTAAAAAAAACACGTAACTGTTATGTTTTGGTATAATAAACTCGATATTTTTTGCACACTTTCAAATTCACACTGTGCGTGAATATAGAATTGCTGTGTTTTAAGATTTTACAGTTGATGCTGCGTCAATGAACAATGCTGGGTGGCAAAAGTCAAAAACACGTAACTGTTATATTTTGGATAATAAACGGTATTTTTGGCAACAAACAACTGTGGTTGAATATAGAATTGCTGTTTTAAGATTTACGTTGGACTGCTGCATCAATAAACAATGCTGGGTGCGCAAAAGTATAAAAAAACAGCGTAACTGTGATGTTTTACTTACGATACACGGTATTTTTGGCAAACTAACAAACCTGTGCTGAATACAAGATTGCCTGTATTGTGAATTTTTACTGCAAGTGGATATATCAACGAGTCACAGGTGTAATGGGTAAAATTGAAAATGAACACTATCTGGAAATGTATAATGATATTAAAAGTGGAGTTTTGCAGCTAACAAGAGGACTGCAGTACTAGAAATGATGTGTATCAATATAAGTTTCAGGCTGCCCAACTATTCCAGGAAATATTCAATAGCTAAACTGTTAATAATAAAGATATTCCACTACCAATGTTACACTAAGTCTTGGTGTACTTTATCCATTGTTCTTTATAGGATAGAGGCTTGTCTGTGTTCGCCGCGGGGGCCCCCCCCCGCTCCATACGCCGTTGCAATTTACAGCTCGTAGAAGCTGCTTTTACATTTCTCTAGCTAATACATAAACTCTTCAAATCTCTAATCTAACTAATTGGAAGGATCACAGCTAATAGTTTTTAAAAAGAGGTTTCTCTGTGCCAGAAATAGGACTAATTTCGCTGAGCTGTTTGCCCAGGCAGGAGCGCAGGTCCTATCCTATGAGACGCTGAGAGACACTGAAGGCTGAAAACAGAAACGCTGTTCTATGTACAAACGCAGTCATGTGATTTTTCAGCCAATCGCAACCATACACACTCCCAGTCATGACGTCGCACACACATCTCACCCTGCTCTATTCCTGTAATCTGATATGCTGCCGCCAAAATTACCAGGAAGCGCCGAAAAGGGCGATCTTTAATAGATGATGCTCTGATTTTAACCCTTATTATCGCATGTCTGGGGAAATTTCGATTCACCATATAAACCTTGCCGACTTTCAAACTTTGTCGATAAAAAATCGCTCAACACTAACAATGACATTTCTGGAGGTGGCAAAACGTATTTCGGCCAAGAGTGGCACAAATCAAACAGTGTGGAGGTCACGGCAGGCAGCAGTATGAGATCAGGCAGTGGCACATGGACATTTGGAGGCGGCCCAAACAGTATTAGTCCACAGAGTGGCACAATCACACAGTGTGGACGGTACGGGCAGCGCAGTATGAGGTCAAGCACAGTGGCACAATGACATTCTGGAGTCGAACCCAAAAACAGTTTTTGGCCACAGAGTTGGCACAATCACACAGTGTGGAGGTCACGGCGGAGCCAGTATGAGGTCAGGCAGTGTGACAATGACATTCTGGAGGCGTGCAAACGTCTTAGGCCACAGATGCGCACAATCACACAGTGTTGAGGTCACTAGGCGGCAAGCAGTATGAGTTCGGCAGTGGCACAATGACATTCTGGAGGCGGCAATACAGTTTAGGCCACAGATGTGGCACAAATCACACAGTGCGCTAGGTCAGGCGGCAGGCAGATATTGAGATCAGCAGTGGCACAATGGACATTCTAGAGGCGGCAAAACAGTATTGGCCAAGAGTTGCACAATCACCAGTTGGAGGTCACCGGTCGGGCAGCAGTATGAGATCAGGCAGTGAACAATGACTTCTGGAGATGGGCAAAACAGATATTAGGCCACAGTGTGGCACAATCACACAGTGTGGATGGTCACGATCAGCAGCAGCCTGAGATCAGGCAGTGGCACAATGACATTCTGGAGGCGGCAAAACAGTATTAGGCCACAGAGTGGCACACAATCACACAGTGTGGAGGTCACGGCAGCAGTATGAGGTCAGGCAGTGGCACAATGACATTTTGGAGGCGGAAAAAACAGTATTAGGCCACAGAGTGGCACAATCACACAGTGTGGAGGTCACGACCCCCAGCGCAGTTGTAGATTCGGCAGTGGCACAATGACATTCTGGAGGTGGCAAAACAGTATTTGGCCATAGAGTGGCACAAATCCACACAGTGTGGAGGTCACGACGCAGCAGCATGAGATCAGGCCGTGGCACAATGACATTATGGAGGTGTGCAAAACAGGAGGAATAGCCACAGATGGCACATATGACTGAGAGCCGGAGTCACGGCGGCTGCTGCATGAGGTAAGGCAGTGGCAAATGACACAGTGTGGGAGGGCATGGCAAGAGTCACGCAGCAGCATATGGTTAGAGAGTGTCACAATGACATTCTGTTGTTGGTAAAAACAGGAGGAAGCCACAGAGTGGCACAATGACCTGAGAGCCGGAGGTCCATGAGCGGCGCGCTTGAGTTAGGCACAGTGGCACAATGACACAGTGTGGAGGAATGGCAGCAGCCAACAGCAGCAGCGTGAGGTCAGACAGTGGCACAATGACACCAGTGTGGGATGTCACGGCAACAGCAACAGCAGCAGCAGCATGAGATCATAGAGTGGCACAATGACAGAGTGTTGAGGTGGTGGCAATACCTGTCCCATGGTAAAGATTTGGTAGCCGATGGAGAAGAAACTCGTGAAGCAGAAGGTGTGGAATCAGGTGGGGTGGCGGCATCAGAGTAGTGGCTGAGGCAGGTAGTTAGTTTGAACCCAGACTGACGCTATGGCATTGGTGTGTGGAAATCCTGGCCGATCCATCGCCTGATATCTTGACAAACGGTTCAGTGGTTCCACATTTCCCATGTACATGCGGCAGGTTCTCCTTGGGGTATACGATGGTCCCCGCCGCAATGAACACCCGCTCTGATGCCACACTACTGGCCGGGGAGGACAGCTTTGCTCCACTGCAAACTCGGAGGTTGCCGTCAACATCAGTTTGGCTGCCCAGTAGTCCAGCGGATCTTCTACTGAGGGGTGGCCAGAGTGTGCTGTCTAAGTAGGCAATAACCTGTGGTTCAGGACTGCTCCAGGTCTGCTGCAGCTGGCGGACTGCCTCCTCACTAGGCGGCGTGATGAAAAGCTGCCTCATCAGTGACTCCAGACTCTAGGTTACTACTGATTGAGCTGGTTACTGGTCCTTTCCCCCCACCTCCCCCAGCAGCCGCGGCCAGTAGTACGTGAGCGTGAGGAACCCCCCGGTCAGACCTCGTCGAGGGAGGGGACATGCCGACACATAGGCAGCGGCCAATGATTACGGAGGATTTCCTAAATATTTGAGTTTGTTCTTCCCTCTCAATAGCTGGGGAAAAAGGCTCCATTTTGGACGGTAGCGAGGGTCCGATAGGGTCGCAGAGCCAGAAGTCATCCTCTGCCGGGATGGCTGACTATTCGGCTGTCTGTAGCCAGGCAATAAGCATGCTGTGGGCCATCCTGTACAAGTGACTCTCGAGGGGCTCCCTCCTCCATTTCCACTGAATACTGCCACGGTGCTTGGGGTGTTCATCTCCTCGTCTTCCTCATCTCTCCATCCACTCCTTCAGCTGCTCCTGCTCCTACTCTCTTGTCACATGGGCTTGAAAATCCACCCATTTCACCAGACAATGATTCTGCCTCCAATGTCCTCCTCTCCTCCTCATTCAGTTCCCCTCCGGACTCATGTGGCACGAGATGTAGACGCCACGTCTCCCAGTCCCCTGCCCAGACAGATTTTTCAGCATCTTTCCAGTCATGAAAGCGAGTGAAATGACGTTATTCATCCCGTAGTCTGGCGACTGACAAAATAACGTCGCCTCCTCGGAATGGACCTCAACAAACGGCAGGTGTCCACGCATGAGCTGCCACTGGCTGACATCAAAGTTACAACAGGGGAGTACTACTGTCTCCTGGGTTCATCAAAAAAATAGTTAAATGGCCTTTTCTCTGTTCATACAGTCGGTTCAACATGTGCAGGCTGGAATTCCAGCGGGGGGTGGAACATCGCATAATTCAGAGTGTGTTGCGGGGAGGCCGTTCTGCCTCTGCAACTCGTGGGGGTGTTCCTGGCTTTGTATGAATGATGAAGTGCCATGCACAGTTTCCCTGGCCATTTTCATAATTTCTGAAGGATCAGTGGAGAATTTCAGGAACCTTTTCACAACCAGATTGAACACATGCGCCATGCAGGGGCATGGACCATCCCTCCTCGGTTGCAGCATGGACACCATGTTCCTCATATTGTCCGTCTCCATGGTTCCGATTTGCAGTTGGCGCGGAGGAAAGCCACACATTCGATTTCTTGCTGCATGACGCGGCAGCAGTTCCTCCCCTGGTGTGACTTCGGTTCGCCGAGAGGGCAAGCCAGGTGTAGACTGCGTCGACAACGTGTGTGCACTACAATGTGTATGATGGAGCAGTACTTGTGGAGGCTGAGAATGGTGGTGGTGGTGGAGGAGGAGGAGGCGGACATTGGCGCAGGTGCAGAATTTGACAACGTGGAGGGAGAAAGCGGCGTCTCCTGTCCAAGTGTTGGTGTGCTGCGGCTGGAAGCACATTCACCAGTGGGCCGTAAAGGACATGTATGGCCCTACTGTAATTACAGACTCCAGACGTTACCGCGCTGCCGTGCACCTGGAACAAACGATAAGTCAAGACTGACCACCTTCTGTTCTACATATTTATGAAGTGCTGGTACTGCCTTTTTTGAGAAAATTAAATTACGGCTTGGAACTCAAACCATCTCGGTCGGCACAAGCCATTAGTTCTTGAATGGTGCGAGTCCCACCATTTGGAAAAGGGACGGGACTGCTTCCAACAACTTGGACAGGAAGCGACGGTCAGCTGCTGCACTTAGGGATGGTTGGACGCATACTGGTTGTCTGTTTGCAATCACCTCGCTGAACGACTGCTGGCGCCATGGTAGTGAGGAGCAGGAGCATCTGACCGGGAGATGATGTCAAAAGAGATGCAGATCACTTCTGCAGAGGTAGTGGAGCCTTGAATGGCAGCATTGGCATGCGTGCACTGGGCAATGCTGCTGATGCTTGTTGCTGCGGCGGCGCCAGGATGGACCACCACATCTGAGCACGTTTCTCCAGGCCACAGGCCCCCCCCTGGATTGGAGGACGCTGCATGTTTTGACGACAGGGACGTGGTGCAACGTTAGCTCCCTGGCCATGCTTCACTTTCTGCCCACAGATTATACATATACCCATATTCGCCTTCTCCGGTGTCTTAGCAAAGAACTGCCACACCGGCAGAGTATGGATTTTACCGCCAAACGGCTTCCGCACTGAGTGACTACTGCCGCCGCTGCCTCGCTAGGCCCCTGTGCCGTAATTTCTTGACCTGCGAAGCGGGTTTTGTAACCCATGGCCGCTATGGCTCCCGACCTCACACTGCTGCTATCCTGCTGACTCAACGGCCCACACGACCCACTTGATGGCTTCGCTGCTGCCTGACGCCGCAAGCTGACGCCCTCTTCTCCTGACGATGATGAAGCCCTTGCCTCACCGGCTCCAAGTGCCGGTCGGTACATCATCTTCTGTTTGTGATTTCATCCTCACTGCGTGTCTCATCACCGGTCTTGGTATGCCGAGCTGACCTCTCACAACATGACCTCCCATGCCACCTCTCCACATCTTTACTTTGCCCGCCTTACTACAAGATGCAGGGACAGTATTGGCCCATTTCTTCGCTGCCAAGTAGCTGCTGATGCCCTCCTCAAATTGTTAATCCTCGTCTATATAGTGGCGCTAGAAGACCAGACCACATAGTAGGATCTCTGGTGAGGGAAACTGGATGGGAAAGAAGGCGGGCTGGTGGACAGGTGGAGGGCCGCTGACATGTACCCGGGGCCATGCCAACTAATGGGTGTGTCTGAGGTTCCCACCGACTCTTGGCATGGGGTTGGGGGGTCAGATGTCATTGGGAGGAAGGGATGACCTGGTCAAACAATCACAGAACCCTTGGGTTGATGAACAAAACATCACCAGGCCGCTAGATGACAGCGGCAGTTTTGCCTCACCGAGTGACCCCATCTGCTGCCGACAGTCCCCTTGCTGTGCTGCGACCTGGGCCTGTTTCAGGAATGTTTGTGCCACTTTTCACTCGCAGGTGCAGGAGGCCTGCCACTTCTCTGTCGGAACATACTGTTTGTTCTAAAATGTACAGAACAATGTGATGATGATATCTGTATATGGATAAATATACAACTCCCTGTTTTTGACTCCAAATGAACCAAGTAACAAGTTGGGTAACCCTTGGATATAAATTGCGGCTTCAAAAATGGCAGGAAAAATTTACTTTGTATGTGTCGTTTTAAAAACACTGTGTGTTTTTTTACTAAATGTAAAAGCACAAAAACAGGCTTAATTAACTCTGTCGGACATGAATTTGGCTACAGGAAAAATGTATATATTTTGGGCGTTGAAAAAAGACGGTTTCTTTTTGTCACAGCACACAAGCAAAAACAAACGCTTAATTAACCCTGGATGTAAATTTGCCAAAGAATGAGCCGCACCAAAATCAGTAGCTTTGATGGCCGTGTTACAATTTGTGTTTTCTTCGCCACACAACAAGAGATACAGTTGTAATTAACCTTAGCTTTTGAATTAGGCTACAGGAATAATGTATATATTTTGGCGTTGAAAAGACGGTTTCTTGGGCGTTAAGCACACCAGCTAAAACAACGCTTAATTAACCCCTGGATGTAAATTGCGCCCAAAGAATTGTTAGCCGCAAAAATAGTAGCTTGTAGCGTTGTTACTATTGCGTGTTTTCTAAACACACAAGAAAGAGATACAGTTGTAATTACCCTGTGCTTGTGAATTAGGCTACAGGAAAAATTTATATATTTTGGCTGTGAAAAGACGGTTTATTTTTGTCAGGCACACCCAGCAAACAACGCATAATTAAAACCCGCTGGATGTAAATTGCGCACAAAGAATTGAGCCGCACAAAATAGGTAGCTTTGTAGCGTGTTACAATTGCGTGTTTTTCTACGCACCAACAACAAGAGATACAGTTGTAATTCAAACTTTGTTGTGATTTAAGGCTACAGGAAAAAATTTATACTATTTTGGCGTTTGAAAAAGACGGTTTATTTTTGTTCAGCACACCAGCAAACAACGCTTACTTAACCCCTGGAAGTAAAATTGCGCAAAGATTGAGCCCTCACAAAATAGTAGCTTTGTGCGTGTTAAATTGACGTGTTTTCTCGCCACACAACAAGGAGATACAGTTGTAATTAAACCTGTGCTTAGTTGAATTAGGCTACAGGAAAATGTATATATTTTTTGGGTGAAAAATGACGGTGTCTTTGGGTCTGCACACCAGCAAAACAACGCTTAATTAACCAATGGATGTAATTGCGCAAATGAATTGAGCCGACAAATAGTAGCTTTGTAGCGTGTTACAACTGCGTGTTTTTCTACGCTCACACAAAAAGAGATACAGTTGTAATTAAACCTTTGCTTGAGAATTAGGCTACAGGAATAATGTATATAATTTTGACGTTGAAAAAGCGGTTTCTTGGGGTCAGCACACACAGCAAAAACAACGTTAATAAACCCTGGATGTAAATTGCGCAATAGAATTGGGGCAGCCCAAAAATGACAGTGGTATTTGTATTGTAAAAACGCTGTTTCTTTAATGGAATTACAACAACTGGAACTGGCTTAGATCCCCACTTGGATATTGAATGTATATGCAGCTGCAGTGGACGCACACTGGATTTCCCCCAGATCCAATTACCCCAAAATATTAGGAAACTAGAACATTAGAGAACAGTATCTGAGACAGCTGAGACACCCACAGGAAATCGCTATATAAAAATCAATTCTTCAGTAAGAGCTATCTGCCGCGGACAGGCACCTTCCCTGATGAGCAAGTGAGAGGAGTGTGAGCTTCCCGACGTCGCGCCGGACTTATATAGTGCGGTGACGCTCACTGAATCCCCGCCTCTCTGATTGGCTTCTACCTCTGCACATGTCATGCAGGGGCTGGCCTTTTACTCCCAGAGTGCTTTGCCCCATGTTGCGCCATGTGCTCGCAGCACATTTTTTTCAATCAAAAGAACACTTCGTTCACCGAAGTAACCCCAAAGTTCGACTGCCGTTCCGAAACCTTATGTTTTACTAAATTCTAACGAATTCACTTCGTTAGAATCAATTCGCATCCTTTAGCGCCCTTCTATCGCGCCTTCTTGCTCAACTCAAAATCGACGCACTACATATGAATTGGTGGATTCATATCTGCGGGAGGTCTCAAGCAATCAGCTCTTTTTTGCCTTTTTTACTGTATTTTGAACTGCGTCCGCCTTTTCATTTGATTGGTTATACTACTCCCCTAGGTTATAATGGTTCACTGTGCATCCTATTCTGGTTGGTTGGTTTTATTTCCGACCAATGAGAAAAAGCTTACAGAATTTGAATTACTGTCTGTATTTCCGGCAATTTTCTATTCACAATTCATGGAGTAGCGCGGTGACGGCGACAAACTTGTTGTTAGTGATTTGATTGATGTATGTTTTTAGAAGGTTTTAGCTCTTTTACAGAGAATGTTTTACACTTAATTAAAACTATTTATTTACTAATACTCCATGCCGCACGGAGCTGAGATTTCAGTGCCCCCATCTCTCCATAGACTACAATGGGACAAAGTAGCTCGCGCTCTGATTGCCCGGGATAGCCAAGCCCCCACTAGTTCAACCAATCAGCTCTTTTCTGCCTTTTTTACTGTATTTTGAAATGTCCCGCCTTTTCATTTGATTGCTCAATACTACTCCATAGCTTATAATGGGTCCTTGTCGCTCCTTTTCTGATTGGTTGGTTTATGCCGACCAATGAGAAGTGCTTACAGAATTTGAATTACTGTATTTTCCGGCAATTTTCAATATCCCAATTCCTGATGTAGCGCCCTTATTGATTTTTTGTTAGTAATTTTATTTATGCATTTTTTTTAGAAGTTTTGAGCTATTTTTCAGATAATGTTTTACACCTAATAAAAACATTTTTTTTTTTTATTCATACTCCATGCCTCACGGAGCTGAGAGCTGATATTTATTTCTTTAGTGATCTTATATATTTTCCCTTTGATTTTAAATGATCAACTTTTTCACTACAATTAATCACTTTTAGACAGCTTTGATTTTTCTCTTTATTCATTCATTCATTTGAAAGACAACTCTTTTTGCTATTCACTAACATGTTTAATGATTTCTCGTTGTTTTCCAGCCTGTCTCAAATCGGAATACATGTTAGACGTAGTCCTTCTACGCCTAAGTCCCGCACTGTGCCTCACATACTGAAGAGGCGCAGGAAACTTTACACCTTATGTATGAGCACACCTCGGGCACCGACATACATGAGGCGCAGCTTTCACGTTCGAGCGCTCGAAAACGGGTGCTCCGACGCGCCGATGTTCATACATGTCGCCCTTAGTTTTTTTAAAATATATAAACCATGCATTTTTATATATAATAATAACACATCTGGCTGCAGTATGACCAATAACAATCACATCATTTCTTGCACCAATTGTGAATGCATTGCACTCACTACATTGTCTGTCACTAGAGTCAACTGAAAAACAGTCCAAAAACCAACTGAAATCGGACGTAAAATCACTGCACAAATCAGAAAAAAACAAAACTCGACTAAAAACTGTCCACTTTTAGGAGACAGGTATGAAAGAGTTTTTCACCCTCCTATGGCATAAAATGCGGCAAAAGTAAGCAGGCTGCGATGTATAATGTACCATAAAATGTGTTAGGCATATTGTTCGCAAGACTCAACACTTTTTAATGTGCCTAACATGTGGGGGCGTTCTGGGGCATTTCGCACCACACTCGTAATATTAGACACATATTTGAATGCAGGTCTGCAAAACGAAGTGTATTACTGCTCGTACAGTCAGACCTATTTTAATATGGTCTGCCTGTGCCCGAGGAGTCGAAGTGGAGCTAGATTTGCCATTAGGGCAAAAAATGTCCCTTATTTCTCAACTTGCAACAGTACAGTAATGAAAAGTTATTTATGATAATTATCAAACTACATAAAATTTAATTATGTAAATTTAAGAAAAAAATTATCATATAAAATAAATCTAAAAATATATTATTATTTACATTTATATTATATTCCAAAAATGTAAAAATATCTCCTGTAAAATGTAATTAAAATTAATAGAATCTGAAACTAATTTTACATTAAATAACCCACTTATGTTGTTTGTCAGATTTTTAAATTTTTAAATTTTACTACATTAAATTTGAAAATTATTTTTGCTGCTCTCACCCTTATTCTACATATGGCAAGAGCCAGCACACCAAGCAGGATCAGTACCATAGTTTATATTCACTGACATGCTATTTTAATGGCTTTTTCTTTTACTTCCAACCTATGAATAGCCTTTTCATATCTTTGGCGCATTACTGATGCACCAAAGTTCTGTAACAAGCCAAACACACAGGCGAGGTGCATTGAACTTTAGATGGCATTTATAATCGCACAAAAACCACTTTCACAAATACAGACTCATTATACAAGACAAGTGCCTTCTTTCATACATGTCTCCCTTAGTGTCAAAATCAGTTCAAAATACTCATTGGATGGACGGTTTTTCTGTTCAGTATTTTGTCCCTTGCCTTGTGTTCGTACCCTTACTCTCATTTTTATTAAGCGTGGCAGTGGTCATCTTGGAGTTGTGTTTGGGGTCATTATCTTGTTGGAATACTGCCCTGCAGCTCAGAAGGGAGGGGGACATGCCCTGTTTCAGTACATGTTGGTATTCATGGTTATCTCAATGAACTGTATCTCCCCACAGCCAGCAGCACTCATGCAGCAACAAACCATGACACTCCCACCACCATGCTTGACTGTAGACAAGACACATTTGTTTTTGTACTCCTCACCTGGTTGCCGCGACACCCGCTTGACATCATCTGAGCCAAATAAGCATATCTTGGTCTCTTCAGACCACAGGATATGGTTCCACTAATCAATGTCCTTAGTCTGCTTTCTTCACCAAACTCTTTGCCGACTTCTTGTGCATCATCTTTAGATGAGGCTTCCTTCTGGGATGATAGCTATGTAGACCAATTTGATGCAACGTGTGGCATATGGTCTGAGCACTGACTGGCTGACCTCTCATCCCTTTAACTCTGCAGCAATATTGGCAGCACTCAAGCACTTGAGTACCTTTGGGTTACCATGCCAAAACTCCAAACAATCCATACCAGGATAACCCGAAGGTACTCCAGCACAAGTATAGTACACATGTATAGATGGAGTAAAGCGATGGGACACAGGTGTTATAACTTTTATGAGAAGCACACTAATATGGAAGGAGTGGCTTAGATATCTGTTTGGATCTATAAGAGATCATTTCCTAGGAGGACAATTAGTCTCAAGATCATCTTATCATGTGATTCTGTGGAGATATCCTGCACCAGTGGATCCCCTTTTTACATCCCCTGATGAACTCTCAGACAGGGAAACGTGACAGTATACATGGCAGGACATATCAGGTTGTATTTATCTTTACACTTGGTATATTCATATATAAATGTACCGGTGATACTTTTTGCTGTGATAGGGAGTATATTAGGGTCTATAGGGTGAGCCACTGATAGGTGAGGCCACCCTTGTCGGGGCGATTACTCCGCCTCCAAGAAGGGATTTATAAGGTAAATTAGGGACAGCGTCATACTAGATGTCTGTTCCCTATACTTCCCCAATCCGTAAGATATTGTGTGAACCCCTAATGTAACCTTAAACAGCCTGTATACAATTTATACACGTTTCTAGAACCAATTGAATCACTTTTTATTATTGGAGTGTTACTTTAAGTGATTATAGTAAAAGTTATCATTTAAAGATAGGGTTTTTTGTTGTTCTGTACCGGTGATACTTTTTGCTGTGATAGGGAGTATATTAGGGTCTATAGGGTGAGCCACTGATAGGTGAGGCCACCCTTGTCGGGGCGATTACTCCGCCTCCAAGAAGGGATTTATAAGGTAAATTAGGGACAGTGTCATACTAGATGTCTGTTCCCTATACTTCCCCAATCCGTAAGATATTGTGTGAACCCCTAATGTAACTTTAAACAGCCTGTATACAATTTATACACGTTTCTAGAACCAATTGAATCACTTTTTATTATTGGAGTGTTACTTTAAGTGATTATAGTAAAAGTTATCATTTAAAGATAGGGTTTTTTGTTGTTCTGTGATTAAACTGGTCTGAGTGGAACCTATCTTGTTAAACCACTGTAGGCAGGGCCAAGACGAGGGGTAGGCGATGGTAGGGGATTGCCTGGGCAACACTTCATCCCAGGCAGGAAGGAGGCATAAGGAGGTATGGAGCAGGTGGGATTTTCCATTCGGGGAGGGGGTGGGGTTGTCCTTTATGCCTTATTTGCCCAAGGCACCAAAATATCTTGTCCCAAATCTGGCTGTATGGTCTTGGTCACCGTGCTGCAGCTCATTTTCATTGTGTTGTCTTCTTATAGCCTAGTTCATTTTTATGTAGAGCAACAATTCTTTTTTGCAGATCCTCAGAGAGTTCTTTGCCATGAGGTGTCATGTTGAACTTCCAGTGAGTAGTATGAGAGAATGGGAGAGCAATAACACCAAATTTAATACACCTGCACCTCATGATTAGTGTTGAGCGATTACGTTGGCTATCGACATCGGGCGATAGTCGATAGTCGGCCACCATCGATAAGGTTTTTTGATAGTCAATCATCTCCGATGACCATTAAAGTCTATGGGAGAGCAACAACACCTTCATTCTTACACCCAAACAGGGCTGGAGAAGCTGGAATTAACAGCCACAACAGTCCCAAAAGGATACCTGCTACATCTTAGGCACAACACTTAGGCTATAAAAGCCACAGAAAAAAAGTCACACACCATTCACTACCCTGTCTTGTACCCCACAGACCCTTAAACCTGCATCACCCACAAATTAAAAAGTGCCAGAAGGCAGTATTATTTGAACCATCATTTTACTTGAACTGGACATTGAATATCCCTGTCGGAACGCAGCATGACCTAAAAACCTGCATGACCCACAGATTTAAAAAATGGGCCCGGGAAAAAAGTAGTCTTTGAACCACCATTTTATTTGAACTGGACATTGACAAACCCTTTCCTGGACCGCAGCATGACCCTTAAAAACCCGTCTGAACCCACAGATTAAAAAAGTGCCTGAAAAAGGAGTCTTTCAACCACCATTTTAGTTTCACTGGACATTGACTAGAATTGTCCTGGACCGCAGTATGACCATTAAACCTGTCTGACCCCCAGATTAAAAAGTGCCAGAAAAAGGAGTCTTTCAACTACCATTTTAGTTGAACTGGACATTGACAAACCCTGTCCTGGACCGCATCATGAAACCCCTTAAACCTGTCTGACCCACAAAATTAAAAAGTGCCGGAAAAAGGAGTCTTTCAACCACCATTTTAGTTTCACTGGACATTGACTAGAACTCTCCTGGACTGCATGTATGACCAGTAAACCTGTCTGACCCCCAGATTAAAAAGTGTTGGAAAAAAGGAGTCCTTTCAACCACCATTTTAGTTGAACTGGACATTGACAAACCTGTCCTTTGGGCCGCAGCATGACCATTAAACCTGTCTGACCCCCAGATTAAAAGTGCCGGAAAAAGGAGTCTTTCAACCACCATTTTAGTTGAACTGGGCATTGACTATACCTTCCTGTGCCACAGCATGACCCAGGGCCGAGTTCAGTGGGGGGTGAGAGCCCGGGTGGGGGTCCGTAAACTATT
>JAODAL010040745.1:0-36600 GCA_025379985.1 Phyllomedusa bahiana
TGTTTGCAAGAGACTGCATTCATTCTTTTTGATGAACAGATCAAGAAAGGGAATTTCTTCTTGATTGATTCCCCAAAAAAAACGGAGACCATTTTGGATTTTCTTTCAGGGGGGGGCCAAAAATTTCCCTCAAACTTTGGTGGAACCCTGCCAAAAAATTTCGGGAGGTTTTAAAAAATGTAGCCCCCCCCCAAAATAAAACTTGGGGACATAAAGGATTGTTACTTTGTTAAAATGGGGACAGTTAAAAAAAAGAAATATTCCATCAAGTTAAACCCTAGGGTGGGGAAATGTGGGTGAAGGGGGGGGAGATAAGGAGTTAAACTTGCTTGTTTAAAGGGTTTTAAAACCGGGAAGGCAAAAATTTTAAATCTGCTCAAAGGGAAGATTTCATTTCTGACCCCCAGATTTCCCAATAGACGGGGTGTAGAATCTTATATGGATACATACTTTTTAAAATTTTTTTTTTTTGGTTTTTCGGTTTTTTTCCCAAAGCTTGAAACTCGAAACTGTTCTTGCGGGGGGGCCCAATTCCTCAGGCTATTCCCAAAATTTACAATTTCATAGTTTCTCTGTTTTGGGGAAAATGTCCTCTTTTGTTTTTAAAATCAATAATGTCCCCCTGGGCCTTTCATTTCTGAAGACTAAGTTTAATTTTTTTAAAACCTTTTCTTCAAAACTAAAAAAGCCTTTCCCCCTTATTACCCTTGTTTTGGTCGTCTTTCCCACTTTCCCCCGCTCAAATTAAATCATTCAAATAAATTGGGCCGAAAATCTGAACAGATTTTTCCAAGTGGGCCTAACCGTGTTTTTTCAGGGGTTTAATATTATTTCCTTGTTAGCCGGGTTTTTTTTTTTTAAAAATTTTGGTTTTTTAAATTTTTTAATTTTAAAAATATAAAAAAATAAAAATTTAAGGGGAAACCATCTTTTGTAAAGTCAAAACATGAGAATGTAAATTTAATGGGGATCCATTTTTTAAACTTAGAAAGGGGTTACTTTGGGAGGCAGATTTTTTGGTCTTCTTTTTTATCGGTGATTTCTCCAAATTTAAAGTTTTTTTTTTGTATTCTTTCCCTGGGGAAAACTTGTCTTTAAAATTTTTATCTAGTTTTGCCCAAATTTCCCTGTTTAAAGAGAGGGAAATTTAAGTAGTTTATGGTTATTTTTACACTTTGAAATGGGGGTCTCGGGAAAATTCTAAAAACAATTTTGTCAACAAAAACCCAAGGGGTCACTAAAGTTAAAAACCCTTAATTGTGCATATTTTATATTTATATATATAATATATATATTATTTAAAATATATTATGTTTTTTAAAAAAAAAAAAACAGAGATCAAAGGGAAACAAAATTTCAATACGGGAGTCCCCATTGTGGTTTCCCAAAAACCCCCCTAAACTAGAACTCAAGTTTTCTCTTTTTGGGTTCTCCCCCTTTCCACAAGTCCAGCCCCCAAAAAAAGTCCCGGGTTTAAACACCGTTTTCCCTTTTTCTGAGAAACCAAGAGGTATCCTGGTTTGGGGAGAAGTTTCAACTATAAAAGTTATCCATTTCTGGAAGAAAAAAAATTTTTGGGGTTTCCCCTGTCCCCCATGGCATTCTGCATTATCTGGCTGGCTTGCTGAATGCCTTTCTTTCACAAAGAGTTGCATCATGGTGTTTTCCCTTCCAGATTGAAAATTCAGGTGATTCCATAGGGGCATATTGTCGGGGGACTTTTAGTGGGGTGAGAAGTTTTTTCCGTTTTTTTAAGTGGCTATGGTTTTATTCTAGAATGTCTGATTGTTTCACACTACATGGGAGTGCTGCATAAGGTGTGTGCAGAAATGTAATGGGGGTTCCCTTTGTTTTGAAGAAAATTTTTCTCCCCCAAACCCCCATTTTGAAAAATTTTATTACCCCCGTGATACCAATCAAGTACATGCCTCATCAGGCAAGCTAAGCTGTACTCTCTAATTTTGGCAGCAGCGTTTAAGGAGATTCTGTTTTTCCCCCCCAGCCCACATTAATTCAAGAAGGTCTGAATTTAGTTTTTTTTTTAATATTTACATGCTTTACTAGGAATGGAAGTGTTTGTAGTGAGTAGAGTAGCTTTGCAAATGCTCACAGTTTGACTAGGAGGCATCTTCCTATCAGAGATAGCGGGAGATGGGACCATCTTTTTAAGTCGGCTAGGATTTCTGTAATGATTGGTATATAGTTTAAGTTATAGGTGAGTCCTGATTTTTGTCTATCTTTAGGTACATTAAGGATTCTTTTACAGATTTGATCCCCAATCTAACTGAATCCCAAATGTTTGAAGATAAGTGGTACCTAAGCCCAGCAGCTTGCACTTTAAAGTATTTATTTTATAACCTGTGAATCTGCCAAATTGTCCCAAGCTTTGAAAAACTGCTGTCAAGGGTTTTATTGAAAGAAAATAGTCATCGGCGAATATTGCAGCCTTGACTTCTCTTCGTCCCACTTAAATTCCTTCATAAAGTGAGGAGTCCTCTAGGCAGCCGTTACAGGGCCAGGACAAATAACGGGGGAGGGTGGGGGGAAGACAGGACATTTTTGTCTTGTTCCTCTTTTGTAATTCAAAGGGTCTTGAGAGGGTTCCTGGTATGAGAATTTGTGCTCTTGGTTTTGTATAGAGTCTTTTTTTAAAAATTTCTTTAAAAAATCCTTTGTGTTGCCCCCTTCCCGTACATGCCCCAAAACCCGTCAAAATTTTTTTGTTTTCGAAAAATTTTTTTTAGTTTTTAAGGTTAATAGAAAAATGTTTTTCTTTTTGTTTGGAATTGATCTGCACCCTGTCCAGTACTGTAAGGGGGGGTTTTTTTAATGTTGGGTTTGTGATTAAACCCTTTTATAAATCCTATCTGTTTAAGGGCCTATAAATCTGGGTTTTGGTAAGAGGGAGAACTTATTGGCCATTATTTTAGTAAGTATTTTTTGGTCAATATCCATCAATGAAATTGGGCAATATGAGCCTGGGTTAGTGAGATTTTTCCTCTGCTTCAGAATAATCCGAATAAAGGCCAGCTTGGCTTCTGGTTGGACAGACCCTGACTTTAGTATGTCATTATAGTGTTGGGTTAGAATGGGTGTTATTTTTTCTCTGAGTGTTTTATAAAAGTCCCCAGAGAACCAGTCAGGGGCTGGTGCTTTCCGTGATGAAAGTCCTCTTATAGCAAAGTCTATTTCCTTAGTCGTTATCTCAGCATTTGGCGAGTCTTGCTGGTTTTGTGTGAGCACAGGGAGCTTAACATTGTCTACAAACTTTTTAGCATTTTCTGAGTCGTTTTGAAGAGTCTCATGGTGGAGGGTTTTGTAAAATTCCGTAAACATATCAGATACTCCTTTAGGATCTGTTCATAGTTCCCCGTAGCTGTTCTTCACTGAACCAATGTGATTTAGTTTGCATCGTTCCGCCTGCTAGCCTTGCCAGCAGTTTACCCGCCTTATTACCAAATCTAAAATAAATCAACATCCTGTGTATAAATATTAAATTTTCATTATTTCCAAAGCTCATATCCCCTTTTTGCAGATTTCCAGGCTTATCAAGTTGCCTTGATCTGTAAATTCTATATACTTTTCTCTGAGCTTGATACAGGGTATAATAAACGTCTCCACTTCTTTTTTAAACCTGCAAAAATAGGAGATAATTCGCCCTCTGATCACAGCCTTCCCTGCTGACCAAATCAAGCCTGGGGCAATCTCAGAATCACTATTTTCACGTAAATATTCCTCCTATCATGTAAGCAGGATTTAAATGAATCTGATTTAATGAGATGGGAGGGGAATCTCCAGATTTTGCCTTTAACTTGTGGGTGGATGTATTTTAAGGTAATCACGATTGGGGAGTGATCTGAAACCACCATATCCAAGATCTCAGCATCTGTAAGGCTTGATTCCAAGCTATTGGATATGAACAGGTAGTTAATTCTGGACCAGGCTGTATTAGCATGAGAGCAGTGCATGTACTCACGACCTTGTGAATGAGTGTCTCTCCATGTGTCGTACATTCCAGTAATTTCGAGGAAGAACCCTGCACTTGCTACATATCCTTTTTTCTGTCTAGAAAAAAAGTGTTTGTTATCACCATTGTGACCATAAATGTTATCAACAGGGCTGTGGAGTCAGTAAGCCAAAGCTCCGACTCATACATGGCGCATGTTAAAGTGACAACATTACTGTAGTAAAATGGTAACATCAGGCTTTTTATCACCTTATGATACACTAATCAAGCTATTTAGGTAGAACTTACACTAACAAGTAAAATGGTAACAATGTTTTGAACTTCTGACTTTCAGGCTCCATATCTCACCATCCACTACAGTTTTGAACATGAGACTCCCATCATTTTATAGACGATCATCTTGGCTCTAATACATAATTTTGACCCGCTACTATTTAGCATCTGCTTAGTTCGGCAGAATCTTGTCATGTAACTGCATTGTTACTGTTTTGCTCCTGGTGGTGGGACAATCTTTTTGTTTTTACCTATCTTATACGTAGATTTGACTTGGAAATATTTGGTATCTGCTGAGTTCTGCAGATTCTTGTCATTTAACTGCATTGTTACTGTTTTTGCTCCTAAAAATCAAAATGTAAATTATTATTTTGTAAGTATTTGATAAATCCACCTTTGACTTTGAACACTGCCTGAAATCTTCTGGGCTCTGGATCAGATTCAAGCATGTCTTGCCCAAATTCTGATTTCAGGTCTCTTCTACACATTCTCAATGTTGGTGCATACTGGACTTCGATACGAATACAGCTTTTTCTTCAACACTACCCACAAGTGTTCGATTGGATTGAGGTCTAAGGACTGTGGAGGCCAATACAGCAACTCTATTTCATTGTCATTGAACCATTCCTTCTCCAACCTTGATGTATGCTTCGGGTCGTTGTCCTGCTGGAACACTATGGCCCCGTTCACACGGCTTATTTGCCGACGGATTGGCGCCGTATTCCGCGCCGGATTTGCGCTTCAATACGGCGCCAATCCGTCGGAGTCATTACGGTAATCCTTGCTCTCATAAGAGAAACAGTGGAATCCGTCGCTCCCCCCCTCGGCAAATCCGGTTTTGGGCGGGGGGGAAAGTGACATGCACATTATTTACGGCGCGGACGCGCCGTAAAAATGCATTGTTATGGGGCCGGGAGCGGCGCCCCCGCCGCGCTCCGCCCCCCTCCCGCCCGTATTCACGGCGGATTTGTGCGCTCAATACGGCGCACAAATCCGCCGTGAATAAGCCGTGTGAACACGGCCTATGTCGTCCTTTTCATACCCATAGTACTTGAGTGTATGAAGTAACTCATCTTGTAGGATACTCACATATAGTTCAGCATGAGTTCGCATCAATCCTGTCAAGTATCCCAACATCTTTGGCTGTAAACCATCCCATCATCATCAGGTTCTCTCCACCGAACTTGAATGTTTCTTAAATATTCTCGATCGTTAGACCCTTTTCCATGATTATTCCAAACCCATTTGCCCCCATCAGAGTCTGGTCTATTGACTTTCATCTCATCGCTCCAAATCACCTATTTCCAATATTCCATTTTTTGTACTTTTCTTCAAACCTGAGCCAATGCTTCTTAGGATGAGATTGAAGTTGAGGCTTCTTCACCTTTTTTCAGGCCATCATTCGAGACCTGTCTAATGCGTGTTGCATAGTGTTGAGCGATTTTTATCGACAAAGTTGAAATCGGCAAGGTTTTTATGGTGATCGAATTTTCCAGTTCATGTCGATATTAAGGTTAAAATCTGAGCATTCATCTATTAAGATCGCGCCTTTTGCGGCGCTTTCTGTTTTTTGGCGGCCAGCAAATTCTGATTCTAGAAGTTGAGCAGGGTGAGATGTGTGTGCGACGTTTCATGGGTCTGGATGTGTATGGTTGGATTGGCTGGGAAAAACTCACATGACATCGTCTTTACATAGACAGCGTTTCCTGTTTTCAGCCTCAGTGTCTCTCAGCGTCTCATGGGAAAGGCGTGCGCTCTGCCTGTGGCCTCAAAGCTCAGCAGAATTTAGGTCTATTTCTGCCAGAGGAAATCTCTGCTATTAGCTGTGATCCTTCCATTTAGTTTATTAGAGTTTTGAAGATTTTTTGTAGTTAGCTAGAGAATTTTAAGCAGCATCTACCGGTGTTAAAAGTCTCGGACGGAGTGCAGCGGGGGGGGGGGGGGGCCCCGCGGCGCGGAACACAGAAAAGCTCTATCTATAAAGAGCATTGGAAAAAGTTCACCAAGATCTTAGTGTTGATATTGTGGGGAATATCTTTAATATTAACAGTGTGCTATTGTAGTATTTCCTGTTATTGGGCAGTCTGAACTTATATTGGATAAACATCATTTCTAGTAACTGCAGGTCTCTTTGTTAGCTGCATATCCTCCTTTTATTATCTGTATACATTTCGATAGGTGTTCAATATACCCATTACTCTGTGACGGTTTATATTTCAACCTTGCACTTAATTACAATCCAGCAATCTTGTAGTACAGCACTCAGCACAGGATGTTTGTTGCAAAAATACCGTGTTTCGTACGAAAACATCACGTTACGTGTTTTTTGCCTTTTGCGCAACCAGTAATGTCATTGACGCAGCATCTACGTAAATCTGAAAACTGCATTTTATATTCACACAGGTGATTGAAAGAAAGACAAAAAAAAACTCGTTGCAAAAAAATACCGTTTATTATATCAAAACATAACAGTTACGTGTTTTTTGACTTTTGCGCACCCAGTAATGTTCATTGACGCAGCATCTACGTAAATCTTAAAACAGCAATTCTATATTCACCACAGGTGAATTGAAAGGTGCAAAAAATACCGTGTATTATACGAAAAAATAACGGATGGGTGTTTTTTGACTTTTGCGCACCCAGTTCTGTTAATTGTCGCATAATCTACGTAAATCTTAAATCTGCAATTCTATATGCCCCACAGGTGAAGTGTAAGGTGCAAATAATACCGTTTATGATATCATAACATAACAGTTAAGTTGTTTTTTGGACTTTTGCGCACCCTGTATGTTCATTGACGCCAGATATGACGTAAATCTTAAATACAGCAATTCTATATTCACCACAGGTGAATGAAAGGTGCAAAAAATACAGTTTATTATACGGAAAAACATAACAGATACCTGTTTTTTGACTTTTTGCGCACCAGTACTGTCATTGAGCAGCATCTCGTAAATCTTAAACAGCACTTCTATATTCACCCCCAACCTGGTGAATTGAAATGTGCAAAAAATAAAGGTTATTATATCAAAACATAACAGATACGTGTTTTTTTAATTTTGCGCACCCTGTACTGTTCATTGACGCAGAATCTACGTAATCTTAAAAAACAGCAATTCTTATTCTCCACAAGTGAATTGAAAGTGCATAAAATACCGTGTATTAATTACGAAAAACATAACAGATACGTGTTTTATTGACTTTGCGCACCCAGTACTGTTCATGACGCCAGCATCTACGTAAATTTAAAAAAAGCAATTCTATAGTCCACAGGTGAATTGAAGGTGCAAAAAACGGGTATTATACGAAAAAACATAAACAGTTACGTGTTTTTTGTATTTTTCGCACCAAGTACTGTTCATTGACGCAGCATCTACGTAAATCTTAAATCAGCAATTCTATATTCACCACGGTGAATGAAAGGTGCAAAAAATACAGTTTATTATATCAAAACATAAACAGTTACGTTGGTTTTTTTGGACTTTTGCGCACCCCAGTAACTGTTCATGAAGCAAGCATCTACAGTAAATCTTAAAAACAGCAATTCTATATTTCACCACAGGTAGAATTGAAAGGTGCAAAAATACAGTTTATTATATCAAAACATAACAGTTACGTGTTTTTTGACTTTTGCGCCCCAGGTACTGTTCATTGACGCAGCAATCTACGTAAATCTTAAAACAGCAAATTCTATATTCAACACAGGTGAATTGAAAGGATGCAAAAATACTGTTTATGATACGAAAAATAACAGATACTGTTTTTTGACCTTTTGCGCACCCAGTATGTTCATTGACGCAGCATCTCACGAATCTTAAAACAGCAATTCTCTATTCCACAGGTGAATTGAAAGGTGCAAAAAATTACGTGTATTATACAAAAACATACAGATATCGTGTTTTTTTGATCTTTGCGCACCCAGTACTGTTCATTGACGCAGCTTCTACGTAAATCTTAAAACAGCAAGTCTATATTCACACAGCTGAATTGAAAGGTGCAAAAAATACCATTTATTATACCAAAACTTAACAGATAAGTGTTTCTTGGAATTTTGCCAGTCAGATTTGTGATAGACACCTTGCAGTGAATTGAATCCTGCAATTTTGTTTTGATTAGAGGGATTTTAGAGTATAGCTTGTGATTGCGTCTTTTAATAAGAGACTTTCCAAAAACTTTTCCATACCTTCTCAAATTTTTATTATTTCTGGACATGGAGCGAAATGCAGGTGGGTAAGCGAGCCCCCCCCAAAGAGGGGGTTAGCACATGAAGTAGAGGTACCGAGAGAAGGTGCTCCTTCGTGCTAGGCGACAACACGCATGGCCAGCGGATCGTCAGTTGCAGGGGGTCCGTCAGGGACTGTCATCGTGGGTCAGGGCCTGTGAGATTATGTAACGATCATCGACGCCAATCTGTCCTTCAAGTGGTTAATGCAAACCTGCATCTAGCAGTCTTACCTCCTCGTCCTCCAGTCACGGCCACAAATGTCGTCATCAGCATCTTCAGCATCGTCCAACATGAAGCAGCCCAAATGTCAACTCGTGTAACCACCACTGGTGGATAATCCATTGTCTGAAGACCTTTAGATGACAAAATGCGGTGGGGTCCAGAAGGCATGTTAAAAGATCATGAGGATGATTTAGTCTGCTCTGAAGCCCAGTTACTGATGCCACCAGAGAGAGGTTGAAGGAGCGGTCAATCGCAAAAATCCCGGGCGGTCGGCAATCGCCTTGCAGTGCCCCTTGCTTGTGGCCAGCAGCTTCTGGATGCAGAAGGTCAGGTCGACCAAGTCACCTGTGTTGATTGATGATGTGATGACGTCAATTGCGGATCCTTCCTGGTCTTGTTACGCAGAATTTTGCTTGGAGCGAATTCATCAGTGGACGAGGAGGAAGACGATTGGGTAGTGTCAATACGGTACCGCCCAAAAAGGGATGAGGGCGGGTCGCAGAAGTCCGCTGATATGATTCCGCCAGCCACGGTCAGCGCCCAAAACCCTGCTCCTCGTGATCGCCGTCAAAATGGTCCAGGACCTCTCAAGCTGGGCTTCTTTGAGCAAGCCTATGAATCACCCAGCGATGTCATATGCCGCCTTTGCGTAAAACGCTTAAGTAGAGGCAGAACCTTATAGTGGTATATCCACCACCAACAAGGGTCTAGTCACATGCAGCGAATGCATGAGTGAAAGGAGGGAACACTTGGACCAAAAAAGGCAGAACGACGACGGGCCCCAACCAACTGTCACACCCTCTGTCTCCGCCTCTCCTTCCGCCACCACCAAGCGTTCCTCGCTGCCCATGTCTTCAGAGTATGATCAGGGATCTGCACTTCCGCTTCAGCCGCCACCGGCGACCGAGTACAACAGCACCACCAGAGACCCATCCTACCCCTTCTCCTTCCGCCAGTTTGACGACTGCACGCCGTACAGCGGCCCAGTCTAGCGCCAGCCTTCTATTGTCTTCCAGGTTTGGAACAGAAGAACACTTTAACCCAAACCATCCCAAAAGCCAAAAGCCTGAATGTGGCATTGCAAGGTTTTGGCCTTGGAAATGTTGCTTTAGTATTGTGGACACAGATGGGTTCCGCCACGTCTTGGCCCTCGCCTGCCCCCAATACAAGATGCGAGCAGCATTTCTTTGCCTGAAAAGCCGTCCCTGCCTGGGCCAGCACGGTCATCTAAAATTTTCAAGCGCGTTGTCTGCAATCTGTGTCCGGAAAAAGTCCATTCTCACCACCGACACATGGACTAGTAAGCACGGCCAAGGCACGTATATCTCAGTGACAGCTCACTGGGTGAGCGGGTTGGATGGTATCTGGGTGGGATGCGGTGGCTCTCAGGCTCGGCGCACGCTCTTCCAAAACTGCAGGATGGTGCAGGCTCTTTCACCACGGTCTCTGGTGGCATCACGTGCCCAGAGACACCAGGCAGTGTTGAAATTTAATCTGCCTTGGAGGACCGTCCACACACGGTCAGGAGTGTGTACGGCTCTAAGAACGAGACCGAGCGCTGCTGGTGACAAGAACCTTGCTTTCTTTTCCCACACCCCCCAACCCCCCCACCCACCCCCCCCACCCACTAAAATGCAGGCAAGGTAGGTGTGCGATAACCGGGCGAAATCTGCTGGGCGCCTTAAGTTCGGTAGATGGAGCACATTCCCTTGCTGGCCCATGTCATGAACCTTGGCGTCCAGAATTGTCTAAAGAGCCTTACGGGTCTGGATGCTGCTGAAGAAGGGCTCGAGGTCTGAGTTCGCACTGCCGCCGTTCGATACTGCTTCATCCCGCCTGGCTGGTTGCAAGCGGTCAGCTCGGCCTCCCCGTCTACCGTTCATTGTTGACATGGCAAAACCGCTGGAATTCCACCCTCCACATGCTCCAGCGATTGTGGCAGCAGCGCATATGCCCATTACGCAGTACGAAGTGGACACATGGCTGACAAGCAGCGGTACGGACCTGGGTGTTTGAACCAACGAGAGTGGAGGCGGTGAAAAGAGCTAGGCACCATCCTTAACAGTTTTGAAGAAAGCACCAAAATGGTCAGTGCGACAATGCCTGTCAGCATGAGCATTGTGGTGTTCTTAGTTCTGGAAACGATCGTTGGACACTCTGAAACAACAGGTCCCGCCAGCGACGGAGGAGGAGACGGAAACAGATGCGAGCACGGAGCCTTTCTCTCCGTCAAAAACCACAAGGCCCGACAGTTTTCCACAATTTCATCGGTCTTCAGTAGGCAGTGGTTCGGGGTCCGAGCTTGTGGCAAGGTGGCGCATCAGCTCTCAGGGTGCATCATCTCAGGCAAGAAAGGGGCTGTGTTGAAGCTGTGCCGGTGGCAGCGGAGGAGGAGGGGAGGAGTATTCCTAGAACCGATGTTTACCGACGCCCCTGCCTTGGCAAAGTGGTTGGCGCGACTTTGAGGAGGAGGAGGAAATGAGGATGATCGGTTTGACTAGTGCCCTCGACCAGAGGCTGGGAAATCAAGGCTCCAGCTTCACATGAGTCTTGGATTTGCTCCATTTCCTCCAACATGATCCTAGCATTAAGGCCATCAAATGAACAACAGTTACTGGGTGGCCTCCCTCCTGGATCCCCGGTACAAAACAAAAATCAGCACTTCCTTCCACCCACCCAACATTGAGATTAAAATTGCAGCGAAATGGAGACCTTGCTGATTGATCAACTGGAGACATCTGTTGCGTCTGTTCACGTTCCCCAAATGTCACGGTGCGAACAACATCAGCGACGTGACAGCAGTAGAGTTGCCAAGTAGGCGTAGCTGGGCAGCAGCAGGCAAGGTGGCAGAAGCCAATGGGTACCTCTGGCAATTCTTTGTTTACCACCTCACCAAAAGTATGCAATGCAGGGCACACATCCCAACACACAGAGATCAGCTTAAGATCTTGGCTGCACGACTATTGACGTCTCAACACGATGTTTTTGCATGTGTCCGGGACCCAATAGAATTCTTTTTTTCTTTTTTTTTTTATTATGGGTATCCAAAGTCGAATGGCCCGAGCTGGCTCGTCACGCCATAGAGGTGGTTTGTCCTGCCAGCAGCCAGCGTCCCATATTGAGAGGCTTCAGCCAGCTGGAGGAGGTCATTACAGGACAAACGCATCCGGCTTTCCATCAGCATAATGTGGATCGTTTGACTTTCATCAAGATGATCAGGCATGGATCTTCTGAGATGTTGTGGCCCCCAATTGCCGAGGTCACCGATTAGTTGACCGGTCTACTTCACTTTCCTTTTCAAACAGTAATGGTCCTCTTGAAATCTTTTTTTTAAAATGATCATTTCTTACTGCAATTTTTATTCTCTTTTCCCAACAGTTCATGTTGTGGGTTTTGCTGTGAGGTGACTGGTAAAAGACAGCAAGGTTTCTGACAACACCGTATTCCATGTATCACTTTATCTTAAGAGTTTTGCATTGGTCAATGGTTTTGAGGTCATGTGGCTGTGAGATACAGCATTTAATCATGGTCCTTTGGAACAGAAATGTGACTTCTAAGTGGCATTTTCCCTCATAAATTTTTAATGTGGCTGAGGAAGTCATATTTATAATTTTTTGGGGTCATGTTGCTGTGTGATTCAGCTATAATTATGGTCCATTTGGAATAGGAAATGTGGCTTTAAGTGCATTTCTCCCTCACAATTTTTAAAGTGGGCTGAGAAGCATTTTTTATAATTTTTTGGGTCTTGCTGCTTTGAAATGCAGCAATACTTACAGATCCTATTATAAAAAAATGTTGTTCTAAACAGTCATTGTTCTTCACAATTGACCAAAAAGGTTGGCTCAAGGGTCATGCTTTGAAATTTTTGGGGGATTTTGCTGTGGACATGCAGTATTCTAAGGTCCTATCTAAAAATGTTGTTTCTAACTGAACATTTGTTCTTCACAATTGACAGTGGCTCAAGGGTCATGCTTTGAATTTTTGGGGGCATTTTTGCTGTGAAATGAGCTATACGACAGATGTAACTATTCTAAAAATGTTGTTTACATAACAGACATTTGTTCTTCACAATTGACCAAAGGGCTCAAAGGGTCATGCTTGAATTTTTGGGGGCATTTTGCTGTGACATGCAGCTATACATAACAGGACCTATAATAAAAAATGTTGTTTCTAAAACAGACTTTTGTTCTGCACAATTGTCAAGAGTGCTCAAGGGTGATGATGCTGTCAGAAACAGGAATAGGTAGGGACACTGTTAATGACACATATTGCAAATGACATGTTTTTTGCAACAAATTTAACATAGATATCAATCACCCTGTATTGAGACAACCCATTTAATAAAATGAAAAAAAAAGAGTAACAAAGACATGGTGGATTCATTCCTATTTTATAAATGTGGTTTCTAGAAATTTAAAGTCCTAATAAACTTGCATGTACAAAAATAGCTGTTAAAAAAATTCCTCTGAATTGTACAAGGGAGGTAAGGAAACTTGACCAGATGTTGGTTATTCAGAGAACATGGAGTATGGAGCACAGGACAGAGAACAAAGTACAGACGACCATTTCCTACCAGCACTTGAGTAAAATGAGAAAAGAATGCAGATAAATGGCACCTGGGTGTAAAGGAGCGTTAACACAGTATTTCCAAGTGAAGCTCAATTGGTCTACACTCATACGGTGGGGGCAGCACTACCCAGGTATTTACTGTGTACAGAGGAAGCTGGAGTTTCTCACCACTTCCGCTTCCGCACTCTGCTTCAGCACGACAGGTTTTGCGTTGACTGCGTCATCAGGGCATTTTAACCTGCGTGTGAATAAGATGCGGACGCCAGCCGGGCTTTCACCGCACACTGTAAATCCGGCCCTGGGTCATGCTGTGGCCCAGGAACAGGTATAGTCACATGTCCAGGAAAACTAAAATGGTGGTTGAAAGAATCCTTTTTCCGGCACTTTTGTAATGTTGGGGGGTCATGCAGTTTGGGGCTCATGCAGTGGCCCAGGACAGGTATAGCAATGCCAGTGAAATCTAAAATGGTGGTTGAAAGATCCTTTTTCCGTCACTTTGTAAATGTGGGGGTCTGCAGTTTGGGGTCTTTGCTGTGTCCCAGGAAAGGTATAGTCAATTTCCAGTGAAACTTAAATGGTGGTTGAAAAGATCCTTTTTTCCGGCACTTTTGAAATCGTGGGGGTCATGCAGGTTTGGGGCTCATGCTGTGGCCTAGGAAGGTATAGTCAATGGTCAGTTGAAACTAAAAATGGTGGTTGAAAGACTCCTTTTTGCGGACTTTTTAAATTGTGGTGGGTCATGAAGGTTGGGGTCATGCTGCGTTCCAGGGACAGGGATTATTCTATGTCCAGTTCAAGATAAACTTGATGGTTAAATCATAAATGCTTCTGGCACTTTTGAACTTTGTGGGTGATTGCAGGTTTAATGGTCAGGCTGTGGTACAAGACTGGGAAGTAAATGGTCTGTGACTTTTTTCTGTGTCTTTTATAACCTACGTGTGTTGCCTAGATGTAGGACGTATCCATTTGACTGTTGTGGATTGTTATTTCAGCTCCTCCAGCCTTTTTGGTGTAATAATGAAGGTGTGTTGCTCTCCATAGGAACTTTAATGGTAATCACTCATTATCGATGCTCACTATCGAAAAACCTTATCGATAGCGGCCGACTATCGACTATCGATCGATCTCGATAGCCAACGCAATCGCTCAACACTAGTGTTGCATGCATGGACGTCTGTGATCTTACTCTTACAAAGCATACGAGCCACCTCCACTGCTATGTTTGTCGCGTTAGAACTGATAGAGCTTGTTATGAGCTGACATGTTGACTCTGATATTTTGCCTGGATGTCTATCTCTTGGCTTTGGAATGGATGGATGGACTTCATTTCATATTCTTCCAGCTGTCATGGCCTCACATGATGCAGTTTGGCAATTTTCTTGGCTGAAAGACGCTAATTGATGAGCGGTTTGCCGTTTCTCTTTTCCTGGAAGTCTTCTTCATGGCTGCTGGAACCAGTGACCTTTCACTTGGGAAACAACCTAATAACACACTGAGCTATTAGGGAATGTGGGGGGGGGGGGGGGGGGGGGGGGGGGGGGGGGGGGGGGGGGGGAAAACAGGTTGCAATTTTTAGTAACAAGAAGATAAAGATTGTCCCACCACCAGGAGCAAAACAGTAACAATGCAGTTACATGACAAGATTCTGCTGAACTAAGCAGATACTAAATAGTAGCAGGTCAAAATGATGTATTAGAGCCAAGATGATTGTCTGTAAAATGATAAGAGGCTCACGTTCAAAGCTGGAATGGATGGTGAGATATGGAGCCTGAAAGTCAAAAGTTCAAAACATTGTTACCATTTTACTGGTCGATGTAAAATATATTTACTGGATATGACTTTAGAACACAGAAAAACTTTAATAAATTGTAAATATGCAAAACGCTGCACATTAAGTGGAAAAAAACAGTTTTCAACAAAAACGTACTGAATAACATTTGTGGAGTCTATGAATTTGTTCTGAGGAGTAGCACCGCCTCCATCACATCCTGCATAGACAACCTCACATCTGATTTCATTATTTCCAGGCTAGAGAACGGCCTCTCTGTACTAATGTTTGGGGGCTAAGCGCGGTTGCGCAGGGCAAGATCTCTAACAGTCTCAGGATATAAAGGAATTGCCTCAGGCACAGTCAGTTCTGATGCATGGTTGAACTCTTATTTGCTTGAGAGCAAGTTAAATAACTTGCTGAAATCTGGTCAACCTGTTGGCTATGGGACCACGATCCTTTCCCCTGCGGCAACACTCTGCCTGCTCCGTGTCATCCAAATACTTTTCAAAATTAAACTCCTCATCTGATGAGGCGGAAGATCTGGGAGTAGTAGCACTGGAGAGACCCAAGTCCTCTTGCTCTTGGCACGGCATTGACCTAACTGTACCAATTTATTATAAATTTTGGGAGTCGGTCCATTTTATAACGACTCCGGCTCCTGCAAAATGGGCACCGACTCCGACCACAGCCCTGGTTATCGATATCTATTGTAGCACCTAAGTTCAATATTTTCAAATGAGACACTCTACCCTAGCATCATGTTGGTGGGAAAGTCCTTGTGTGAAAATTTTTTGTGTGGTAAGGTTATGACCGCCGCTCTGCCCTGGATTGTTGGAGATCCATAAATGTCACCTACCCAAAGTCTTTCGCCAGATGCGTCTCTTGGAGCAACACCACATCCGGGTTCAATCGACGGAGAACCAACACCCTCTTGTTGGGGGAGCTCAATCCCTTGACATTCCATGAAATAACATTCATCGCGTTATTAATAGAGATGGGTGAATCGATTCTAACGAAGTGGAATTCGTTTAGAATTTCAGGAAACCTTCGGTTCTGCACGAAGCCGAAGTTTATGGTACTTCGCGGGAACTAGTTGTCTTTTTTTTCTAAAATAGCCGTGAGCACATGGCGTGACATGAGGCAGAGAACTCTGGGAGGAAGAAAGGAACACCCTCAATGACATGTGCCGACATGAAGCCAATCAGCAACCTTTTGTGACGTCACAGCCCTATAAATACAGACGACATCTGGCTGCTGCTGCTACACTATATTTGACTCTTTATAAAACAAACTCGTTTTTTCAGCTACTGGGGTGAAAGACCTTCACAAGTGTGTGTCATATACACACTTGATACTTAACCAGCGTTATTATTTTGTTTTAGTTTGTGGGATATTCTCCCTAAAGTCCAGGGTGGGTGTACTTCTGCCCCATACACGCCTGGATTCCATCTGTTTTTTCTGTAGGGTATTTTATACCCAAGGGTTAATTAAGCCTGTTGTTTGCGGGGTAATTTGGAGTAAAATACAGGGTGTGTGTATTTTTACCCTATAAACGCCTCAATTCCATCTGTTTTTTCTGTTGGGTATTTTATACCCAAGTGTTAATTTAGCCTCTTGATTGTGGGGTAATTTGGTGTAAAATGCAGTGTGTATATTTTTACTCCATATAGCCTGAAATCCATCTGGTTCATTCTGTAGGATATTTTATACCCAAGTGTTAATTTATCCTCTTGTTTGTGGGGTAATTAGGAGTCAAATACAGGGTGTTTTTCTGCCCCATATACGCCTGAATTCCATCTGGTTCATTCTGTAGGGTATTTTATACCCAAGGGTTAATTTATCCTCTTGTTTGTGGGGTAATTAGGAGTCAAATACAGGGTGTGTGTTTTTCTGCCCCATATACACATGAATTCCATCTGGTTCAAACTGTGGGGGTATTTTAATCTGTACCCAAGAGTTAATTTCTCCTCTTGTCTTGTGTGGGAATTTGAGTCAAACACAGGGTGTGTGTATTTCTGCCACATACACGCCTGAAATCCATCAACTTCAGACTGTGGGGGTACTTTAATTTGTGGCCAAGATCGAATTTATCCACTTTTTGTGGAGAATTCTGGGTCAAATCCAGTGTTTGTGTATTTCAGCCCTACATACTACGCCCTACGCTTTCAATTGGTCAATAATCCATCATTGCTAAAGCCAAAAAGAAACAGGAGTTGATCCCAAAAATAATAAGTAAATGGAATATTTTTATGTCTTCTGTGTTTTGTATCCACTCCTGTTTTTGGCTAAATACACATCAGACAATCTTGAAGCAAACAAAGGACCATGTCATACTAGCCTTATGGCTTCTCTGAAGATATAATTAGTTGTGTTTGACCTTTTCATTCCTTCTGACAGGTTAAAATAAGGTGAAAACCAAACATAGTGGCAATGTCATAGAGTGGTGGATGGTGGAAACAGCATTAGGAAACCACAGGATGGTCAACTAAGAGAGTGGTCAGTTGGCAGCTGCATGAGTAGGCCACAGAGTGGCAAATGACAGATTGTGGAGGTGGCAGCAGCATGAGTAGGCTACAGGTTGGCACAAATACACCTTGTGGAAGTGGCGGCAGCACCAGCAGCAGGCTGGAGAGCGGCACAATGTCATAACTTTGAGGTGGCGGCAGCTAGGTGACATAATGAGGAGGTGGCAGTAACAGCAACATCAAGCCAGAGAGTTACATGGTGAAATAGCTTGGAGATGACAGCAGCAGCATGAGGAGACCTGAGTGGTGAGGTGGCAGCAGCATCAGAAGGCTACATAATGGCCCAGTGAAGAGTAGGGAGGTGGGTGTCAATACCAGTCCCTGGTAAAGATGGTGGGTGGTTGAAGGAGCAGCTGGCAGCAGGTGTGTGGCATCAGGTGGGTGGCAGCATCAGAATAGTAGCTGAGGCAGGTAGCCAGAAAAATCCAGGGTTCAGGTGACTCTGAGGGACTTGCTGCCTCAATCTCCACTATATACTGCCATGGTGTGTCAGGGGCATGTACCTCGTCCTCCTCCGGCTGCTCCTCCTCTCCTGGCACCGGAGTAGAAAAACCACTCATTTCAACAGACATCAACAACTCCAGACACAGGCTGCTGGTGGAGCTGCTACTGCTCTTACAACCCCAACCTCACACTGCAGCCGTGGTACGTGAGCACTGAGGAACCCCCCGGTCAGACCTGTGGGAGGATGGACGATGGCGCAAATAGATCTCTCTATCATTACCAATTGCTGCACTTCCCTTCCTTTGAAAGCGCAAAAATGCTTGTCCATGCCCTCGTCATCTCACGCCTACATTATTGCAACATCCTTCTCTGTGGCCTCCCATCTAGCACCCTCGATCCCCCTCAATTAATCCTTAACTCTGCTGTCCGCATGATTCACCCCTCTTCTCGTTACTCCTCTGCCTTTCCCCTCTGCCAATCTCTTCACTGGCTGCCAATTGTCTCCACTGGACTCATGTGGCCGTGAGAGGTAGTCGCCACGTCTCCAGTCCCCTAAACAAACAGATTTGGTAGCATATGTTCCAGGACATAAAGCAGTGAAATGACGTTGTTCATCCCGTAGTCCTAGTGACTGACAAATTATGTGGTCTCCTGAAAGAGCCTGAGCAAACGGCATGTGTCATGCACGAGATGCCACTGACTGACATCAAAATTACACAGTGCAGTATCCCTGTCCACTTGGATCATCAAGAAATCATTAATGGCCTTTCTCTGTTCATATATTTCTCCCTGTTTTGCCCTATTCATAGCTTTCTCTCTGTTTTTCTCTGTTCTGTTTAGCTCAAGGAGGGTGTGCTTGGCGGTGTAGAAATGGCTAAAGTGCATGCAAAGTTTCCTGTCAAGTTCTCTGAATGGTGCATAGTCCACCACTTGAAAAGGGAGGGACAGCAGTACCACAAACTTGGACAGGAGCACAGTCAGCTTCTGCACTTAGGGATGGCTAGACGCATACTGCTGTCTCTTGGTAATCGTCTCGGTGAACGATTGCTGGCACCATGAGTGTCGGCGAGCAGGAGCATCTGGACCGGTAGATGTTGATGCAGGGCTGTGTTGCCCACCTTAGGTCCCTGGTCACGCTTTACTTTCTGCTCACGGATTCTACCTAAAGCTATGTTCACCGCCTCTGGTGTCTCGTCAAAAAACTGCCACACCACCGAGTAGGTGATTTTACCACCAATGCTCCGCCCTGATTGACTGTTACCGCCACTGCCTTGGTGAGCCCCTGCACTCCTTGGTGAGCCCCTTGGTGATAAAGGCAGAGCGTTCCCTTGCCTCACGGGAATCTGCTAATATCCCCGGCTCAGATCCATGATGGTCAGGTACTTGGCCCTGGCCAACTGATCGAGCAGGTCATCGATGCGTGGCATTGGGTACGCACCGGTGACCGTGACAGCGCTGAGCTCCCTGTAGTCCGTGCAGAATCGGGTGGTCCGATCCTTCTTGGGGACAAGGACTACAGGCAAGGCCCAGGCACTGTTGGACGCCTGGATGACCCCCAGCTTCAGCATCTCGTCAATCTCCTCACGCATGTGCTACTGCACTTCGGGGGAGATCCGTTATGCTGAACGCCGGATTGGGCGGTGATCCCCGGTGTCCACGTGATGGACGGCTGACTCCGTCCTAACAGGCACGTTAGTGAACAATGCCCGGAAGGGGTGGAGAGGTGCCAATAGCTGGGACCGTTGGTCCTCCAGGAGCTGTCAACAACTCTCCACATCCGCGATGGATCCACCTGCCCTGACCGGAGCGAGCATATCCAAGAGGGTCTCCGTCTCACCTACCTCGGGCAGGTTGCACACGGGAAGGGCACATGCCTCCCGCTCATATTGCGCCTTCATCATGTTGACATGAAAGGCCTTTCGCCTTCCCCGGTCGTGGTCCAGGGTGACCAGGTACGTGACTGCGTTGAGTTGCTGGTGCACGACATGTGGGCCTTCCCAGGCTGCATGAAGCTTGTCCTGTGGTACTGGGACCAGTATCCACACTTTCTGACCCACCTGGTAGGTCCTCTCACAAGTGTTCTGGTCGTACCACTGCTTCTGGGCCCGTCGCATATTCTCGTGCACTAGCTGTGTCAAGTCCTGCATTTTGTCACGGAAGCGCACGACATACTCAATGACCGACACCTCCGGGGTTGCTAAGTCTCCTTCCCAGGCCTCCTTCACCAGAGCCAGGGGACCCCGTACACGTCGCCCATACAGGAGCTCGAAGGGAGCGAACCCCGTTTGAGGCCTGTGGAACTTCCCGGTAAGCAAATAGCAGGTGTGGGAGGTACCGCTCCCAGTCGCGCCCGTGGGTGTCGACCAACATCTTTAGCATCTGCTTCAGGGTGCCATTGAACCGTTCACACAGGCCATTAGTCTGTGGTGACGGCTGGCCACCAGAGCTGCACCTGTATCAGCTACACAGGACTTCCATTAACTGCGACATGAACTGGGTCCTCTGGTCAGTGAGCATTTCCTGGGGAAAGCCCACTCGAGAGAAAATCTCCAGTAAGGCGGTGGCCACCTTGTCGGCCCGAATGGACGCCAGGGCTACCGCTTCCGGGTACCGAGTGGCATAGTCTACTACCGTCAGTACGAAGCATTTCCGGGAGCTGCTGGGAATGGACAGCGGTCCAATTAAATCCACAGCCACCCTCCTGAAAGGCTCATCTATGATAGGAAGAGGTACCAGTGGAGCTTTGGGCCTCAGCCCCGCTTTCCCCACCCTCTGACAGGTGTCGCACGAACGGCAGTAGGCAGCCACATCAGTCCCCATCTTTGGCCAGTAGAAATGCTGGGCCAGCCTTTCCTTTTTCTTGGTGATCCCTAGGTGTCCGGCCATCGAAATCTCGTGCGCAACCCGAAACACTCCGCCCTGAACGGATAGGGTACCACCGTCGGTCCCTGGGCCACGCCTCCGGTGAACTCGGTCGGACCGTCACGTGGCACCGCCGTCCCAGACCACCCGCGCAGTGTCCGAGTCCAAGGGTGGCTGTGCTGCCTGCTCCTTGAGAGCTTTCAGGCTGTCGTCAGCTGCTAACGCTGCCTGAAACGCTCGACTAGACGTGGCCAGAATGGATGAGACTGCCACGTCATTTGTCGGTTCCCTGCGACCTATCTCCTGGCCCTTGCCTACCCTGGCACTTACCCGGTCCGATGGGAGGATACCGTCGGGCCCCTGGGGGGCCTCCTGGCCCTCCCACTGCACGTGACAGCGGCCACGACCGCTGCAACCGCTGGTGGGGCTCCCTCCCCCTCGGCGTCTATATAAGTCGGCAGACTGCTTGGCCTAACCTGGCCCTCCGACATCCTGTTTTTGGGGAGACCCTGCTCTGTGGCCTTTCCTGGGAGCCCTGCCTCACCTGCATGCTCCCCCACTGCAGCTGTCTGCCCTGGCTGTGGGGAGACCCTGCCCTGTGGCCTTTCCTGGGAGCCCTGCCTCACCTGCATGCTCCCCCACCACAGCTGTCTGCCCCCTGTATGCCACACCAGAGGACAACGATTCCCAGCAGGCTTGCTGGACACATCCTGCTGCCCTATTGCAACCTGCTGACCTTATCTCCTCTCCACAGGGTGGAGAGGAACACACCATATCACCCACCCCCATACTCCCCTCAGTATGCATGTTAACAACATTGTCCACATAATTAACAAGGTTGGATGACACATTGCATTGGGAAAGGGGGGGGGGCAGACCTTGGGGCTTCAGGGGCCTCAAAACGGGCTACCAGCCGCCCCAAGTCTGTCCCTAACAAAACACTAGCTGGAATGTTTGAAGATACCCCCACCTCCCGCATTCCCTGCCCGGCACCCCAGTCCAAATACACCTTGGCCACTGGCAGCGCCGGCACAACGCCTCCAATTCCGGAGACAGCGCGGGTCTTTCCGGGTAGGGACACCAGCTCAGGCCGCACCACAGTCATCTCCACGCCGGTGTCCAAGAGTCCCATGGCCACAGACCGGCCTACGGTGACTGGCTGGTAGTTATCAAGGGGCCTTCCCCCACCCACACACAAAACATTGGGGGGCCTTAAAATGTCCCGGCTGTTTGCAAAGGTGACAGAGTCGGGGTTCCCCCACAGATGTGGAAGCATGGGCTGGGGGCCCCCTGGGCTTAGGGGTAGGGACAACTGGCCCTGCGGGCATCTTACCCCCTCTCCAGCTGGTGTGCTTCCTGGCCTCCGGTGCCCGATTGTTGGCATATTCATCCGCGAGGTTTGCTGTGGCGGTGGCCCCCTCCGGTTTCCGGTCACGAAGGTGCTGCTGGAGGTCCTCTGGGCAGTTCCACAAAAACTGCTCCGTGGCGATGAGCTCCTTCAGCTGCTGGACGGTGGTGATCTTTAACCCCGAGGTCCACTGGTCGACTGCTCTCTGGAGGGCCCGCATGTGGTCGGCCCAGCTGTCTGTAGGACCCCGCTGCAAACTCTGGAGCTTCTTCCTGTACATCTCCGGAGTGAGGTTGTACTGCCGGATCAACACCTGCTTGACTTCCTCGTAGGTCAGGGTGGCATCGCTGGGAAGGTCCCCGAAGATCTCCAGAGCTTTACCTCTGAGACGAGGAGTTAGAAACCGGACCCCCTGGTCCTCAGGCACATGGTGCTGGCGGCAAATTTTTTCGAATGCCAGCATGAAGGTGTCCAGGTCTCCGCCTTTATCCAGCATGGGAAAGTCCTCCGACCTTAACTTGCCGGGGTGGACTCGGCCTTTTTCAGCTGAAGCACCTGTAATTGGTGGTCACGTTCACCCTGACGTTCCTCCTCCCGCTCCCGACGTTCGCCAGCTGCCGCCTCTATCCGCTTGTGAAGTTCTGCAGCTGCTAGGAGGACCTTGTAGGCGTCGAGGTCTCCAGCCTCAAGTTTAGCCAGAGCAGCTTGCAGGAGAATAGCTGAAGGTGAGCTGCCCACTGCGCCATTGACCACCTGTGACTGGCTCCTTGAGGAGCCCGAGCTGGACTCCTCCTCGCCTTCATAGTCCAGAGCCTGGTCTGGGCCGAGCTCCTCCTGGCTAACTTCACCGACTGTTTCCTCCAGGCCTACAGCTATGCCCTTGCCACGACCAGCCATCCTTGCAACACTTGGTTACTTGACACAAAAACTGCAACCAGAATGCACCCAAAACCTTGTATTTGCACTCTGACTTGTCTATTGCTGAGTTAATCTTAAGACCCCAGCAGCAAAAACCACTGCTGGTAGTCCTTAGTGTTTGGGAATACGGAACCAGCACTCACTCACACTATTGTCTTGATCCCACCGCTCTGCCACCCATCTGTCAGGAAAAAGCCCGCCCCGCCGACCCACTCGAGGGTCGACGGCCTGACTTGTATCGTGATGTTGCGCTGCCCCCCAGGAGTGCACAAGGTCAGCCAGATACTGTTCCACTGTTAACCCCTGTCCACACAGGGAGAACCAGGGAGGTGTGTGTATATATATATATATATAATATAATATATATATATATATATATATATATATATAATATGTATATGTAATAATATATATTATATATACACACACACACATTGCTCAGCGACAGCCCCAAAACATCACTGCTCTAAAGGAGATCTGCATGGAGGAATGGGCAAACATACCAGCAACAATGTGTGTCAACCTTGTGAAGACTCACAGAAAACGTTTGACCCCTGTCATTGCCAACAAGGGATATATAACAAAGTATTGAGAAGAACGTTTGTTATTGATCAAATACTTATTTTCCACCATAATTTTCAAACAAATGCTTTCCAAATGTGACAATGATTTTCAGGATTTGTTCGCTCATTTGGTCTGTCATAGCTGAGTTCTACCTATGAGGTCAACTACAGGCCTCATCTTTTTAAGTGGGAGAACTTGCACAATTGGTGGCTGACTAAATACTTTTTCCCCCCACTTTGTGTGTGTGTATATATGTATGTATGTATGTATGTATGTATGTATGTATATATATATATATATATATATATATATATATATACATATATACACACACACACACACACACACATACATACATACACACACACACATACATACATATATATATATTTTTTTTGTGAGCTTCCACAGCTCTGGGATCACCGCATAAGTCCTTCAGGCATTGAGACAGAGGCAGTAGTAAGGTGCAAACGATTCCTTTTCGTATGTTTATTTGCAGAAAACCAAAAGGTATGGCAATGACATGCACAGCAAAACGGTAAAAAAACCAAACTCGTCTGAGCACTTACTGAACATAGGCGCAGTTCCCTCCCTAACACCTTGTGCACAAAGGTACGGTATAGCAAACACTGACCTCCTCCAGTGTAAACACCTCCAGCCCAGAAGGCAGACTGGAGTTGCAGCAGACACCCAGCCAGCTTGCCTTAAATAGGCTAGGTAAATCCTGGCATGGAACATAGGGAGTAAGCACCCACCCTTCTCTATGCTTACTCCCAATGAAAGGCCGACCCGGGATGGCTGGAAGCCATACTAACCTATGGCTAAACGTATGTCAACAGTCTGTCCTGTTGACATCTATCTATCTTTGGCCTTTCATTCCACCAAGGCTCCTTACCTTGGTGGCATGTGTCTAGGTTCCTCCAGGTATATGTCCAGAACCTGGCTGGTATATAAACACCGTTGTAAACCTTCCTGGCTGCTGCCTTACATATCCCCCCCCTTCTGCTCAGACCTGTGGGGCGGAGCCCTTTGTGCAATGAAGTTGTGCACTTGGGACAAAGCGCCTGCGATGTTCTGGAGAGCCAGGAACCACCGGGTCACCCTTGCATTTTTCCCTTTATTTTGGGCCATACACTGGTCCATACATTGGTCCGTGATTACTCTAAACGGTCTACCTATCCGGTAGTATCGCAGTGATTCGATAGCCAACTTAAGAGCAGGCACTCTCTTTCTACTATCGCATAATTTTTCTCAGCTTCCGACAGTTTCCTGCTGAGGTACACTATGGGGTGTTCTTCTCCCTCAACTAGCTGTGACAGTATAGCCCCTAAGCCTACCTCAGAAGCATCTGCCTGAACAATAAACTCTTTTGTAAAGTTTGTTGCGATGAGCACGGGTCTCTCACAAAGTACCTCTTTTAGATTTTTAAAGGCTTGTTAAGCCTCCTGGGTCCACTTGATCATAGTGGACTTTGTCCCTTTTGTGAGGTCCGTAAGAGGGGCTGCTATGCAGGCAAAATTGGGCACGAACCTCCTGTAGTACCCTGTGATACCCAAGAAGGCTCCGACCTGCCTCTTTGAGACCGGTTGAAGCCAATTTCTAATTGCCTCAATTTTGTCCATTTGGGGCTTGATGACCCCCCCCGCCCAATGTCGAAGCCAAGATAGCGGGCCTTCTCTAGTCCTATGGCACACTTATTTGGGTTGGCCGTTAAACCTGCTGCCCTTATGGAGTCCAGGAATGCTTGCACTTGTGTTAGGTGGGACTCCCAACCTGTTCTAAATACCACAACTTCATCCAAATATGCCACCGCATATGCTCTATGTGGCTGCAGGATGAGGTATGTCATCCTCTGGACCTTGGACGGCGCCCCATGCAGGCAGAAGGACAACATAGTGAAAATGTCCGTCTGGGGTGGAAAAAGCCATTTTTTCCCTGGCCTCCTTTGTGAGGAGAACCTGCCAATAGCCTTTGGTTAGGTCTAATGTGCTGATATATCTTGCGGGTCCCAACCCCTCAACCAACTCATCAACCCAGGGCATCGCTTAGGCATCACATTTTGATATTTCGTTTAGCTTACGAAAATCATTACAAAATCGCAAGCTGCCATCAGGTTTGCGTATGAGCACTATGGGGCTCGACCACCCACTTCGGGACTTTTCTATGACCCCGAGCTCTAGCATCTTTTTAACTTCCTTGGCAATCGCTTGCCTCTGAGCTTCAGGGACCCTATATGGTCTTATACGCACCTTCTGACTGAGTTAGTGTGACCTGGCAGTTCTGAAAAAAACCCGTCGGTTTCTTTGTAGGAACTCCCTGACTTCCTGCCGCGGGGCTTCTGATAAAGACTCGGAGATACGGACAGGTGGTAACCCTACGTTTGGGGTAACTCTATGTTCCCCTACTGCCATGAGACTTTGGCGGTCCTTCCAGGGCTTGATCAGGTTCACATGGTATAATTGATACGGTTTCCTTTTACCTGGCTGGAGCACCTTATAATTTACCTCATTGACCCGCTCTTTGATCTCATAGGGTTTCTGCCATTTTGCCAGGAATTTACTTTCAACCGTGGGTACCAGTGCTAGTACCCGGTCGCCAGGCTGAAACACTCTCACCCTTGCTGACCGGTTATATACCCTAGCCTAGGTTTCCTGGGCCTGCTGCAGAGTTTCTCGCACTATGGGCAGGAGTGCGGCAATTCTGTCCTGCATCTCGGCAATATGCTCAATCACACTCCTATATGGGGTAGTCTCCTGTTCTCAGGTTTCTTTGGCTATATCAAGGAGTCCCCTGGGATGTTTACTGTATAGGAGCTCGAAAGGTGAGAACTCTGTGGCTGCTTGCGGAACCTTCCATATGGAGAACATTAGGTAGGGTAGTAGGCGGTCCCAGTCTCTCCCATCCTTATCCACCACTTTTTAAGCATCACCTTTAGGGCCTTATTAACTCTCTCCCCCAGACCATCGGGCTGGGGCTGATATACCGCGGTACGGAGATCGGTAATGTTTTGGAGCCGGCAGAGGTCCTTGGTCACTTTAGACATGAAGGGGGTGCCCTGGTCAGTTAGTATTTCCTTTGGGATACCAGTGCAGGTAAACCATCTGGAACAGCTCCTTTGCTATGCCTTTTGAGGAGGTGTTCCTAGGGGGAACGGCCTCAGGATAGCGGGTGGCGTAAACTAGGACCACTAAGATGTGCTGATGTCCCCTGGCCAACTTAGGGAGAGGCCCTACCAGATCCAGGCCGATCCGCTCCAAGGGGTCCTCTATTATCAGCACAGGATTTAGGGGGCTCCATAAAGGAGGCCTAGGGGTATTAATTTGGCACTCCGGGCAAGACTGGCAAAATTCCTCAATTAACCTATAAATCCCTGGCCAGTAGAAATTACGCTCCACTTTCTCCAACCCTAAGTGTCCTCCGAGGACATGGGAGTGGGCTAGCTCCAAAACCCTGCGGACATGTGACCTAGGTACCACCAATTGCTCCACCACCTTGGTGGACGTCTTTTTCACCCGACGCTATGGCCAAATGTCTGAAGACTACATGGCTCTCCCTTACTCAAACCACTAACTTTCCCAGGACAACTTCACCCTTGCTCAGGAGTATAGCCTCAGTTCCGTTGCAAACTACACCCACATTCCCGCCACCACCAGAACCAGACTCATTCACAGACTTACCCCTATCTTCGGCAGCACCATCCCCTCCCCCATCACCTTCTCAGCCACTGGATTCTTTTTCTCTGACGGTTCTACCTTCTCATCCATCAGCGCCAGCCACAATACCCCAGGATCAACCAATCTACGTGCCTTTTACACCCGAACAAGACAATAATCACCTGCCCCAAATCCCAGACCCTGAGAAAAACCTATGCATTTTACCGTGGCATCAGCCAGATACAGAAGACATATTCTGCTTCTTGGAAAGATCTATACCATGTTCCCAGCATCATGGCTGGGGATTACTTTTGGCCTATCATCAAATTAGTTCTACAAGAAGACACTGTTGAGGACATCAGTACTTACTCATCTGGGGAACAGTTCTGCCGTCGTCTTCATTCTTGGGTCAAGGAACGCTTGGCTGAATCCTCAGTGAATATCTTCAATTCTACTCAGAGTCCAACTGAATCCGTGGAGAATTTTTATCACCGGATGTCTGCCTTATTCCAGGCCCAATGGATTTGCACATGAAAAACAAAAAGCTCACAGAATCCTTTTTCAACGGCGTTTGTTAAAGGTCTCCTTAAACCCATTCGGGATTTTTTTGAAACTATTCGAGCAGAATATACAGAGTTATCCGGAAGTCAACTTCTCTCTATTGCTAAGGCACAGACTGATTCATCCCAACAGTTAAAGAAGGTTCTAATGTGACCCTATTTCAAGAGCTCCCACAGGGCTCTATAGCTAAAGCCAACCCCAATACTCTACAATCAACCAATGAAAGTTTTCCCTGTGTATCAACCTACAGACTCCTATCGAGATAACGGTTCGCGACCTTTCCAGAGAGCACACCCTGGTGGACAAGGCCGAACTCAGAAAACTTGTTTTTACTGCAACCGATCCGGACATATCATGAGGCAGTGCCGCGCTAAAGCTCGTGACGACAAAAGGAATCTTGCTACCACTGGACAGCAACTACCGCAATACCCTCAAGCATATAATCAATTTCAACCTCAGTATCAAGTTTTTGGTCTTCAACCGCCAAGATTCAACCAACAAACAACGCAGACCTCACTCCTACAATAATAATCCATTCATTGGACCTCAAGTTACCAACCTTAACCATAGTCCGTACCAACAAGCATATCCTCAAGATGATCTTATCCGCCTTTCCAACCTCAAGACACCTCCTATCGTCATCATCATAGATTCCGGCAAACCCTATGTATACCGTTTTTTCTCAATGCTTCAGAAAAACACCATTTTTAGTCATTCTGAACCAGTGTTGACCGTCAATCTTCAAATTAATGGCCCCCAATTTCCCTTTTCCCTTGTAGATACGGGGTGCAGCCAGATCGGTTCTGAAAACTTTGACATTCCCCCGGACGTCATACTTTCTCCTGACTAAATTTCATGCATTTGAAGTGGATGGACGACCAACCCAGACTCGCTTAACCTACCCTGTGCTAATTGGACATCATGGACTCCTGTCTAGACTACTTATCTCTCCTACTTACCCAACTAATCTGTTTGAAGCTGTTCTGAAAACATAAATTCTATTACAATATGATTGTTCTGGAATGTATTTGGGACTACAATACTCCAATTTCACATAAAGCTCTACAACTGTCCCTGCGCTTCACATGTTTTATCCCAACAACAATACCTCCTGAAGTTTGGTCTAAAGGCCCTGATTGATGTCGCATCCTTCCATCTCACCGTAAGGTCTTCTTGAAAGAGGGTGCTACCCCGCCTCGCTTACCTCAATATCCCTTTAAGCATGATCAAGAAAAAATCTCTGGATCACAAATTCAGAACATTCCTGGATAATGGGGTACTCCCTCCAAATGCATTTCCCCCTGCAAATACACCTCGGTTCCCTGTTCACAAGAAAAGTTATCCCTGGTGAACCTCCAAAAATACCGTTTGGTTCAGGACTCAGGAGCAGTCATTGCTCTCATGGATTATGAGAACCCTGTGGTCCCCAAAGCTCATGTTCTTCTCAGCTGCCTACTTCACAGTCTATGGTTTCTGCAATGTCTTCTTTAGTGTCCCATTACACAAAGACTGTCAATACCCTTTTGCTTTCACTTATCATGGTACTCAGCCCAACTGGACGAGGATGCTTCAAAGGTGCAAACAACTCACTCAACCAGTTGACTCAAGCCCTGAAGGACATGTATGATATTCTATTGTGTGCACCTGATTTTCCAACTTGTCATTCAAGCTCTGAGTCTTCTTCAACAAATTTTGGGATCAATCAACTGCAAAGTCTCACAGTCCAAGCTCCCCAAAGGTTTTTCTAAGAAAGTTGTATTCCTCGGACATTGCATATCACAGGGGACCAAACACCTTACCGATGATCGGGAAAAAAGCGGTGATGCTCATTTCTTCACCAAACAATCTAAAACAACTACAAGGATTTCTAGGCCTCGTCACTTACTGTCGTCAATGGATACCCGTTTCCTCAAGTCTTATGCAAGTTTTATATATTCTTTCAAGGACATTATTTACACCAATGAACTCTCACTTGAGGCACAAGAGTGTTTTCAAAGCCTGGAAAAACTTATCTTACAAGCTCCAGCTCTGGGAATCTGGACTACTCACAGCCTTTCAACCTCTTCCTATATGAAGACTATGGCCACGCTTCCGAAGTCTTGACACAAAAATATGAAGAGCGTATGAGACCTCTTGGATACTATTCTTGCAAGTTAGATCCTGTTTGCACGGACTGTCCCTACTTGCCCCAGAGCTATCATTGCTGCACAAGTTCTTCTTGAAAAAAACTCAAGACATAATTTTAGGCCATCCGGTCAATGATCTACAAGGGATCCTGAAACAGTCGCAGCAACCTCATCTCAGTAAACAGCACCATCTCCGTATACAATGCCCATTACTGATACCGAAAAATGTCACTTTGAAGAGATGTACTACTCTCAACACAGCCACTCTGCTTCCTCTCTCAAGGTGTGGAAATTATCTTTGTTCCACTCCTTTATCCAATTAAATGCCTCCTCCGAATTATATTATTATTATGGCTGCCGACAGCCGGAGCTCGAGAAGTATGACCATAGACTGGCTGGGACATGAAATCTGCTTTAATCACAGTAAATTATATTCCAATATAACTTTTAAATCCCATGACTATCTATCCCCTACATGATTGGTTATTGGTGGTTGTAAAAGACAAGTTATAATTTGCATGTACTATGAAGCATTAGCTGATATGACACATTCCCAAACGCTCTGTATTATCTGGGGGAGGAGGAACGACTGATATCTCTTTGCCTCTAGCAGACACCGCATCTGTCTCAAGGAAAGCTTTGAAGGGTATCTGATACTTCGATAAGGATGTATAGCAGTAAAAAGCAGTTTAACAAACTATCTGATGAGCTTAATAAGAATGAAATGATGAAACAGACCGTTGATGTTTTTTTCCTTAAATTACCAACTTGACAGTATAACAGATCATTGTTGACCAAAAAGTGAGGGTAGACCAAATCCTCACCTGGTTCCTGGGGTTTCCCATATATTACCTTGACGCTTTTCCAAGCGTGTACCAAATTTGGGTCCCTCAGCTGCTCAGTACCAAAGTTCCCCCTCGATAACGGCAAGGAAGCGAACTCGAGCTCAGAGGAGTCCCCCGCCAGGACAGACAACGGAAACCTATCTGGTTCTCCTTGTACCTGTACAGACAAATCACCCGCTTCACTTATAACATTATACTTAGCACCCCGTTTATTCTCCCACAGATCCCAGAACAAGGGAAAGTCACAGCCTAAAATAGCACTGTGGGGTAGGCTTGCGATGACAGCCACCTCATGTCGTGCGGCCCTGCAGGGAGTCTCTAGGGTGAGTATGGCGGTGGGGTAGTCTCTGGTGTCACCGTGAATACAGACCACCCCTATATGGCGGGATCGGATTTGGTCTGAGCCCACCTGACTGGCCTGTACCAGGGTCACCAAGCTCCCGGAGTCCATGAGAGCTCGGAGTGTCCATTAATTTTTACCGTACACTCCAGTCGGTCACCGCCAGTCTCAGCATGCATGGCATATGAAGGCCTGGCAAAAAGACGTACGCCGTATAACACCACAGTCCATGGGGTCCCCCAGTGGTGGACATCGTGCTGCGACATATCCCAGTTCTTAACATCGCCAGCACACAATGGGGCTCCGAGCACTGAGTAAAAGGTCCCTTTTTGGGGTGCGCAACCGCTCTCCCTTTTCACCCAACCGTGGCCCCCTCCCATCAGGACATTTAAGTTCCCATTTTGGCACAGTCTTACCCGTGCTGGCGTTGGTAGATGCAGTCCCTGGAGGAACTCCTCAGTGGCGCTGTACCGTTCCACAACGGAGACGAGCTCATCCAAACTTTTGGGGTCCGTGTACCCACACACCACTGGATCCTCACGTGTAGGGCACGTACAAAGCGATCACAGACAACCCGCTCAATCACCTGGGCAGCTTTAAAAGACTCTCTGGTTGAAGTCACTGGCTGGATCGAATTCCAGGTGTAAACTATCTGGGCCCGGACCGCCAGAGTAACCCCCAGTCGGGCTAGGATCTCCCCTTTCAACCTGGTGTAGTCCTTGGTGTCTTCAACAGCAGGTCGAAGTAGGCCTTTTGTCGTTCGCCGGTCAGAAAGGAGGCCAAGACGTTGGCCCCCTGGGAGCTGCTCGATTTCTGCAATCCTCTCAAAGGTTCCGAGGTACGATTCGACGTCATCGTTCTGGGTCATTTTGCGCAGGATGTGTAGCACCGCTTTACAGGGCGCGAACGGCTTACCTGCTGACCCCTCTGGCCTTGTAGTCAGGACCTGGAGCTACTGCTGTAGAGCCTGATTCACCTGTTGTTACTCTTTCACTGCTGCTTGGTGCGTCTCAAACAGGCGATTGGTCTCTACTTGGGCCCATACGGTCTCCTCGTTGGCCTTTTGCTGGCTTGCTGCCATCAGCTGGAGGTTAGTATTGGCCTTGATCAGTTGTTTCACCAGCTCATCCATTTTTGCGGTCTCTGCTTGTTGCACCGCTACAGCATTTACCCAGGACATATGCTAGTACCACTTTCTTTGCCTGTCTCTTAATATGCCCTTTGCATCCTCCACAGCTCTGGGGTGACCGCATAAGTTCGCTCTCTCTCTCTCTCTCGTTAATTGTAAACGGTATGTGTGGAGAAAACCATGCACTGCTCATCACCTGCCCAATACAATCCAAACAGTGAAACATGGTGGTGGCAGCATCATGCTATGGGGGTGTTTTCCAGCTGCAGGGACAAGACGACTGGTTGCAATTGAAGGAAAGTTGAATGCGGTCAAGTACAGAGATATCCTGGATAAAAACCTCTTGCAGAGTACTCTGGACCTCAGACTGGGCCAAAGGTTCTTCTTCCAACAAGACAATGACCCTAAGCACACAGGTAAAATAACAAAGCAGTGGGTTCAGAACAACTCTGTGACCATTCTTGACTGACCCAGCCAGAACCCTGACCTAAACCCAATTGAGCATCTCTGGAGAGACTTGAAAATAGCTGTCCACCAACGTTCACCATCCAATCTGAGGGAATTGTAGAGGATCTGCAAGGAAGAATGGCAGAGGATCCCCAAATCCAGGTGTAAAAAACTTGTTGCATCATTCCCAAGAAGACTCATGGCTGTACTAGCTCAAAAGTGTGATTCTACTCAATACTGAGCAAAGGGTCTGAATACTTAAGACCATGTGATATTTGTTTTTCTTGTTTTATACATTTGCAAAAATATCTACATTTGTTTTTTTTTTCTTTGAAGATGGGGTGCAGAGTGTACATTAATAATCAAAAAATGCACTTTTTGGATCTTACCGAATGGCAGCAATGAAACAGAGTGAAAAATTTAAAGGGCTCTGAATACTTTCCGTACCCACTATATATATATCCATATATATAGTTAAACTTAAAAAAAGGTGTATCTATTCCCACATATTGCAAAACTCCGTCTCTCACAGAGCCATTTTCAAGTACCAAACGGTGCAATTCACACAGTATAAATATGTAACCAATTACAATCACTATATCACTATAAAAATATCACACAAAGCAAAAAAAAGTGTATAAATAGACATCATACAAGGTGCATATCTCAGTGCATAATATTATGAGGCAACATTAAACCTAAATAACATTATCAATAATGTATATGTTAAAAAATGTATAAGGAGGCGGGGACTGTTGTCGCTTACCTAATACAAACACACAGCTGTAGATCTAAGCCTGGAGACTAAGTTCCACGCCTCACACCACGTACTGCGCATAACTAGAAATAAATCGCAGCTAATCACAGAGAAGTATATGGGAGTGCCTTTTTACATTGCATCAACTGTGCATGGCCAGAACAAGTCATGATTAGTCCCAAAACGATCTAGAGAGACACATCCACTGCGCAAGGCCGGAAGCTTCTTCAGATCATGCGTCCATAGCAACCTAGTCTTTAGCTAAGGGGACGACATGGGATCATGCACACTAAGTGTAACAGCAGCGGTGGCTATATTAAAAATGGGAAAGAGTTACACTACAAGTAAATGAAATGCCACTGCTAATGAAAAAAAATTAATGTTCTATATAAAAAGAGGACAAAATTACTCATAATCCTAAGGGCCAAGGACATTATTGGAAGAACATAACAGACATCATGCTAAAAAGGCACCCATGTAACATAGGCTCCAAACTGGCATTAAAGCATGCTGAACGCCAGCCTCTCATTAGCAAGAGGCAAAGCTCTCTGCTCTATACGCCCGTCAAATTCATCTAGTTCCATTGGTGTCTCCACACCTTCTATATTGACACACACAGAGCAGATGAACAGTAAGAAAATTAGTGACACATAAAAAGGGGAATGCGAAACATGAGAAAAATAGCAAATGTCTCCATGCAAAAATGTTTTTACTAAAAAACAGTATTTTAATAAACAGCTGATGAATATTGGCAAGCGACAAAGGTCCTATCCCAAGGAGTTCAGTGTAGAGTAAAGATATCTAGAAAAAACAATATACAGATACACATAACATGCTTCGGAAACTGAAACCGAAAGCAATCAGATGAAACAGGGGCAAATTTATCGGAACATATGCAAAGACACCTTATAAATCAATATTCAATCCATATGGTTTTAATGCATTATTATAAATCCACTCCAACTCTTTTCTCTTTAAAAGAGTATTGCAGTCTCCACCATGTTTTGGCAAAAGTACACAGTCAACTACCATGAATTTCAAGTCCCATTCATAATGACCAGCATCACTAAAGTGTTTAGAAACAGGTCTAGCTGTCGGGACTATGTTTTTTACTAATAAAAAACACCTAATAGGCATAGACAAACTCAGAAATATGACTAAAGCGATAGTGAAAAATGTGCCAATTTTTTCTTACCATATCAGAAATTTTAGAGCTTGGATCACTAAAAGTGGAACAAAAGACATCCTAAGCACCAAAGTTTTAGACCTAACCTGTTGGCGTTCCTCGTCACAAGTCATCTGATTAATCCTATCAGCATGTCTGGACAAAATCCTAAGAGGATACCCTCATTCAAAAAACGGTTGGACAGATCACAATGTGCTGCCAAGATTCCTCAGTGTCAACAATCCCTCTTGTTCGTAATAATTGACTGAGAGGCAAAGATTTATACATTCTGGCAGGACGGCTATTGCTAAAATGCAAAAGTGTATTTTTATCAGTATTCGTCACATGTAATTCCGTACGCAACCTATTATTTGAAATATACACTTTACTCTCCAAAATTGTTGAACTTTCTATGGAATAAGACAAAACCGTATATACGAATCATTAATCTTTAAAAAAAAAAAAAAAAAGGCAATTCAGAGATATTGCCTTTCCAAATCAAAAAAATATGGTCTATGTATCTCCACCACCACAAAACATCAGTGAAGTGAGTATACAGACAAAATCTTCCTTCAGTTTAGCCATAAAGTGTTGGCATATGTGGATGCTACATTGGTGTTCTTAGCAGTCCCTCTAAGTTATAAATAAAAGGTAATCGGCAAATAAGAAATAAATTAAAATTGAGCACCAATGTTAAATGAAGCAAAAACTCCTTTCTAGGGTTAGAAAAAGCTGCATGTTGTAAAACTCGTTATACAGCGCTTATGCCTATCTCATGATTGATTGACATGTATAGACTTACAACATCAAAAGAAGCTAAAATAGCTCCATTATGACATCAATAGTTTGTAATTTAGAAAAAAAAATGTATTCAGAACCTTACCTTAAAAAAAAAAAAAAAAAAAAAAAAAATAGAAAACAATTACTGGATAAAGAATTTCTTTCCGACATTATCGGTCTACCCGGGGGATTAGTTTGGGACTTATGTATCTTGGGCAAGAAATATAATATTAATGTAACAGGGTGTGAGACACAAAAATTCCTTGAGGTTGCGATTGATGAGGACTATTTATCATCTTCCCAAATTTACAGCGAAGTTCAAACTTGGGATCACCTCGCAAAACTCTCTTGGAATCAGAGAGCAGACACTTCACTTCACAAATATATTGGGTCATATCCATTAGAACAATGGCCCCGCCTTTGTGGGCAGGACTAATTGTTATAGTGGAATTATAAGACAATTCATTAATTGCAGACATTCCAGAAGTTGTTAAATTAGGGTGATGTAAACAATCACCTACACCACTATTCTTAAGTATATCACTATCCTGCTTAACAAGCTGGATATAGGTCTCTAAAGGGTGAAAAGACATAGATTGAGTGAAGTCACTAACTAGAGACAGATCAAAATCCTTTAACCGGAAATCCACATCGCTCTGAGAACTACCAACTTTGTCAAGCTGTTGACTAAACCAAGCACCTAGTTTTAACTTCTGAAAGAAAGGTGTCAAATGAAACTCTAAATTGAACCAATTAATCTATGAAACTGGGGAAAAAGATACTTTAAAGAGTACACTAATTTGTGGGCTCAGATAAAGTCAAAGAAAAGATATTTACCACAGCTGATGATGAGACCTCTTTTTGGTCTGTGGTGGACGAATGTTCCCAAAGACCGGAGCAGTCTTAAGCTCCTGTTTTTACGGACTCTGTCGGCTTTTACCGCCCCAAATTTGTGGGTCCTGTTTGTGGGGTTTCTATGTGTATTCCATAAAAAAATAAAAAACTATCACTGTCAAGTCTACGATTATCCCAAAACCTGACTCCTTAGTCTTTTTAAACCATCTTCCAGGTTTCATCATTCTTTCGTAGATCAAGAATACACATTCCCC
>JAODAL010040746.1:0-36600 GCA_025379985.1 Phyllomedusa bahiana
GACCAATGTATTTAGAAAGTCTTCTTTTAATTGTCCCTTTATGTTAAAAGCTCATCTTTGTGGTGAGAAAACCCCTTTAAGCAGCCATGAAATCCTTCATATCACAAGTAGGCCATCAATACTGGTTGGAAGATCCAAAGCCTTACATACTGCAGAGAGACTATGCGGTTTAGATAAATCAGTTCTCCTTTTGCGATTTCATGGCGCAAAAAGCTTCTCTGGTGGAAAATCATGGGGATGGACAGGAAATTTTTATCTATAGCAAGGAATTATAGAATGCAATTAAATCAAGAGACAATCATAGGCTTTTAAATCTAACTTGGAAACTTAGAAATAAACCTTTGCTCCATGAATTCTGTGTAAAAGTTCAGGAATCAGAGAAAGCAGGAACTAATTTTTCAAATAATTTTGTTCAAGCTTTGATAGCCAATACAGAGCTGAGAAATGAAAAAACCTGCTCCAGCCAGTGGTGAAGACGTGGAATTGAAGACCCTCTCCAATCCTTCAATATAACTAGACAGAGCCTCAGACCCTGGAAGGGATAAAGGATACTGTGCCACAAGGATGAGTAGTGCCAAGAAGCAAGTCAAGTAGGCCGTCGTATAGCCTGTGAGTTGGCAAGACCTCAGCATGTTTCTGACTAAAGACATTGGCAAAACTAGAATATGGAAGCTCTAGGAAGGTGGTAAAAGCTGAGTTACAATGTGAGACAGTTAGAGAGACAGAATTCTCCCTAATGTAGTGAACTAACAAATCTTTTAGGACATAAAATTCCTTATGCGAAGCTATACCTATTGTACCATAACGTACAACAGGGTGGAGATGAAATAAATCACCTCAAGAAAGTTTACTCTGATCAAAAAGGCAACAGAAGGAGGTTTCTCCAGCTGGATGACAGGTAGTGATGAAGAGTCACCAGTATGTGAACCAAAGTCCAGGAAAGCTGTTAGTGATGGTAGGTTCCAAAAGTAGCAGGAATGGTAACTATCATGACACTAAGAGGCATTCCTTCTGCCTATGGTATCCTGCTAATCCTATGCACTGGAGGATCTGCAACAGTTGACCCTTTTGAGTGCTGGCTTCTGGCAAGGGATCATCAGTGCGATATATGGCCTTTGCAAACCAATATGAGGCCTATTTGACAGTAGATGTGAAGCCTCTTCAGTTGCTTTAGATTTGTCATAAGGCTAAACCGTGTTGTGGAGCTTAAGGAATCCCCAGTATTCACCGATTACCCCCTATACAGGAATCTAAACATTGCTTCATGAAACCCCCAAATTGCAACCCTTAGGGTATGTTCACACGGCTGATATTGACGCTGTTTTCGCAGCATTTCCTTGCTCAAAACAGCATCAAAATGCGCCAAGTTCATTTTCATTGATTCCTATGTAAAACAGTGTTGTAATTCACACACAACAAGTTTTTTACACATGTTTTCCGCGCTTCTTTGGAAGCTGTTTTTGGGAAGTGTCGTGCCAATTCTTGCAGCATTTTTAACACTGAAAATCCCCATAGGAATCAATGAAGAGCTTCAAAACCTTGTCCAAAATTTCGGCGCTGACTTAGACGCGGTTGTGGCAAATTTTTGGCCCTGTTTTTCCACTGGCTATTAATTTGGATGGGTGTTTCAGAAAGGAAACAGTGTTGTAAAACTTGATCAAAACCTCATCCGAAAAGGCTCTTTTGAGGCACTTCGCAGACAAGGTTTTGACGCTGATTTGGACGCTGATGTGTTGATGTGACGTTAATCATAGATGGGACCTTAATCATAGATGTCACAGGGTATGAAGTATGGAGGGGAGGATCTTTGTGGCCATAGCCTTGTGGAGTAGAGCAGCACATGAGTGGTGGCATAGTACCTGGGAGCTGCATTGGTCCAAAGGTGGAGTGCGGCAGTAGGTGGTTGAGAGCATGAGAAGGTGCATCACAGTAATGTTCCATGAAAGATCAGTATTCTTAACTATTTTAAAGCGCCATTAATTCCAGGTCAGTGTACATTCGAGGGGGTTACATAGATAACATATAACCAAACAAAGTACAACAGGAAACACTAATTGACTAACGACTAGTACTAGAGTGGACCCTTCCTGTGGAGGCTTACACGCTACAAGAAAGGAGGATTGAGGCAGAATGTGAGATGGACTGATCATCTATAATCATTGGATTCCATCTCCATAAGTTTCAAGTACCCCTTGTCACTACAAGCTAATTAATTTTACCTATCCTTTTCCTTTTAGATTTCAAGTACATATGTGATACCGATGAGTCAGGAGTGCAATCAAGACAACTGGTGAGGACTTAAAGGGAACCTGTCACATAGGTTATGCCCCCCTGGTTGAGGACAGCACAAGCTAGTGTCAGACATGCCGTTTCCAGCGCTGTGTCCCTTATTCTGTAAGATGCTGTAGTTTTAGAGCATTTAATGCTCAAATCTTATTCATGAGCTGGTGCTAGCCCCGCCCACCAAAGGCTAGCTCCGCCCACTTACAGTTATTAACTTGTTTCTACCTATTCAAAGTACTAGGCTTACTGGGCGGGGCTAGCCTCAGGTGGGCGGGCATGAAAAAAACAGAGTCTTTTTATGACTCTTTTCTGGCTGAAAACTGTCAGATTTGAGCATTAAATACTCTAAAACTCCAGCATCTTACAGAATAAGGGACACAGCACTGGAAACAGCAGGTCTGTCACTAGCTTGTGCTGTCCTTTAAGGCACAACTATTTAACACTTTTTTACACTTAATAATGTATTAGCATATTCATTATGCTAATATAGTACCTTCTGTGTCCCACAGTGTGCCCTGACTGCAGGCTTCCTATACAGACAGCCCTGAGGCTACTCTAGGGCCCCAGGACTAACTGTACAGACGTATCCTGAGTCACCAGTCCAGTCCAGATCACCCGATGGAGCAGGGGAATGCCATTTGCTTATGCTGCGGTCACGTAACGTGGCAACCAAAGGGTTAAGCGCTATGGATTGGAGGAGTCCTGTGTTTCCCGGCACTTACAGAGACTGCTATAGGAACAGAGCTGTTTACTCCAGCCCCGTTCCTAGCTCAGATGTGGTGCTGGGACCCACAAAATCACTCTGCAGCGATGTGTTTTGGTGTAGTTGCGGCAGAACGATCTGCATCACCCGCCGTCAAAAGATGGTGGGCGATCGGTAAGGGGCTAAACTTGGATTTGAGGATAACAGGAAGTGTGGTAATAGAAAGTCTCTCAACTATCACCTAGGGTATGACAGGAGCTGTCTCTTATAGCTTATTTCTGTTCAACACATTCTTCAGCAGCTAGCCTTTGGGACATGGGTCTCCCTCTCCGTCCACACATTGTAAACCAGTGTCCTCTACTTGGGTGTCACACAACTGAGAAGTAACCAAATAGTTATTCCTACTCCCTGTGTCAGACTAGGGTTCCCAAGGCCCACCAGTGGAATTTCATTCTGGGGTCCACTGTACATCTACTGTACATGTCTCTTCTACTCTGGCTCTTGCTTGCTTCCTCTTTCTTCCTGTCTTTCTGCTTCTCCCAAAGATATATATGTTGTTTAAAAAAAATTCCAGGTCTGCCATACTCGGGGGCCCACAGTGGCATTCTTCTATTCCTCTGTGAACCAGTCTCAACTTGCCTACTCCTCTTATTCATAGGGATCTCACCATCCTTCTTACCTCTCCTGAGTTTCTCTCAACTGCTTTAACTGCCACTGGACGTACTCCTCCCCACAATTTTACATGCCCCTCCTGTTAATACTTCCCTCTCCAGTGTTCCGGTGACATCTACTGGTAGAAAGATGAACTGCTGGTTCAGCCCTACACATGTGATCTCCGGCGCTTAACCCTTTGATTGCTATGGTCCGTTACCGAGGTATAATCAAAGGGCTTTCCCTTGCTCCATCGGGTGATCGGTGACCCAATGGAGCCCAGGGAACATCTGAAAGGCACACCTGGGGACCTAGAGTAGCCCCAGGGCTGTCTGTATAACAAGGCTGCAGTCAGGGCACACTGTGTGCTGCCCTGACTGCTGCCTGTGTCACATTGACACAAATTGTAATGTATTAGTATATATGAAAATGCTAAGACATTATTAAGAGTAGAATAAAATTGTATAATACTTATCCCTTAAAGGGGTTTTATCGTTACAAAGATCATGTCTCAGATTATGGGGACAGTAAAAATAACACTTTTGTAATTGGGTTTGCAATTACCTCTGTCACTTGGTTTAGCAGATATCAGTTTGCTGTAAATCTGTCCCCTATTTCTGCTGTTGCGGTCAGAACGCCCCCTGGTCGATTCCCTGTGCCCTAAGGACCCCCTGCACTGTAATTGGCTGGCTGACATTTCATTCACCTGTTGGGATATGCCCCTAGACAGGAAACGCATGGCCACGCCCCCTGCCTGTGATTGGCTGCCTGCAACACTCTGTGTTTACTCCCCTCTGAGCTTTAAAATTGATAGTGAAACCTAGTCTGTGGCTCTATGTACATCTCAGCTCTGGGGGGAAAGGGATCTGGGCAATTAACTTCCTGTTTAAAGGCTTTTGCCCAAAAGGTTGATTCACCTCCTCACAGGTTCAGTCCTTAAGCTGCTTCTTTTTAAAAGAGGGCGTTCTGTTCCTCAGATCGAATGCAAGCCCCCCTCCTTATGAGTCATCATCTGTAGTGTATAACCCTAAGGATTCAACACTGTGTCTGTTGAGCTGCTTGTGTAGTGCAGTGCATAGGTGATCAGCTTGGCAAGTCAGAGGTTGGGAGTTCAAGTCCCAGAGATCTTTACTTGAAGCTGACATTTGTCCTTGTAGTTGAGTAAAGGTCTCTGCCTGTTGTCAGTACAATTTGGTTAAAACCACTAGAACAGAAGTTAAAGCTGCTGGCTTTCAGTGTGTAAACCTAATAGATATATAGGTGCTTGCTGCAGCTTGTGGAGCCTCAAGGCTGCAGACATAAGCATGCAGGAGGCTACAGAGCTGTTATATCCAGACAACCCTCTGCATCCCCTGCTTCAAACAAAATGATGATGTCACAGTTCTTCAGTGAGGGGAGACACGCCTCGTGGGAGAGGAGACACGCCTGCTGAGAGGAAGAACACGCCCCTGGATTTTAAACTCAATCTGAGAAAATTAGCAGAACAGCACGAGCAGCTCAAACGATAAATCCCTTTTAATGTAAAAAACATAAAAAGTATAGAAAAAAATAAAAATAAAATAAAAATAAATATTTAATAAAAAAGTTAATATGCATACATTACACACAAAACCCCCCAAACCTACACATATTAGGGGTGACATGTATGAACAGGGCTGCGCCAGAAGTCTGGCATCTTTTCAGCCTGAAAACTGGCGCAGTTCTGTTCGCTATAATCAGGCACACTCCAACATTAGGCACATTACAAAGCGCCCACAGCACTTTGTAATGCGCCTGAGATCGGGGGGCGTCTGGAGGCGTGTCGCACTACAACCATATGAAGCTACACATTTATAGCTTTAGTACGGCAAATCCAAGCGCAGTACTGCTGGAACAGGTAGACCACTTTAAAAGTGGTTTACCTGAGCCAGAAGTGTCGTTGTGTAGCTAGAAAATGCTAAATCTGACTTGAGATAGAACAGGTTCATAGATTTTGGCGCATTCTACACTGCTAATGCACACAAAAAAATGGCATAAGGGCATCAAGATACATATATGTCGTCCCAGGTATCTACATTACTGTAATAACCTGCAGAATTCATCTAACTAGTTATGTAATGTGAACTGTGAATGGTGCAAAAAAAAAAAAATATTAACAAAAAAAATTGTGAAGTAATTTATTTATAAACTTAAACTATGTCCCCCAAAATACAACTTGTCCCGCATAAAACAAGTCTTCATATAACAGCGTCGCTTAAAACGTAAAAAAGCTACGACTGTTGAAACGGAAGGAGGCAAAAACTACAAAATTTAGTTGGATACTTAGGTCTTTTCAGGCCTCGGGCCTAATGGGGTAAAGAATAAAGACTGTAAAATACATTTATTTGCATCTATCAGCTATAGATTTTTTTTTCTTACATTTATTTACTGTTTCGTATATACTGGCAACAAATTTTGCTTAGCTAAGGATACTTCCACATTACAGCTAAAGTGCGAGTTATCCAATGTCGACTTCACCTACATTATATTTGTCATGTAATAAATCCAGCATTGTGTAGCATAGTGGTGATGTTAATGTTACTGCGATCATTTGCTCTCAGACATTGCAGAAACATTGCTAAATTGTATTTCTCTGTCACCAGTCAATGTGGAACTCTACTGCTCTCTGCTGTTACTAGCTGATACTACATGTCCTCTTTTTCTTTTGTAATCCTTAGAAGAATAAAGAAATCACTCAATACTTTTTAGAGGCTAACTGAGTGTATTTGATGGTAAGCTTTCAAGAGTTCCCCGCTCCTTTAACCGAAAAGGGCGGCTTGTATTTTACGGGGGTGCACCAGTTTTTGGTACTTTTTTAGCCCCCAAAAAATGGCGAGCCCTTTTCTCTGATTTTGAGCGGGGGCACCCAAAATTAGGGAATTAATTTCGGCGCCCACGGCACTCGTAATGCGCCCACCAAACGGGGGCGTTTGGGAAAAACAACTTTAAAGAAAATTTTCATATTTTTGTCTGGAGGACGGCAAAAATGGGGGCATTACGCCTTTGGAACAGGCCGACCAAATTAAAAAAGATCCTGAGTTGTTGTAGTGGAACTAGAAAGCGGGCCCCAAAAAAATGCCCCCAGTTTGAACAGGTTTTATACGTTCAGGCCCCTTCTAAAAATGCTTTAAAAAAGAACCTGTCCAAATTTTTTCCCCTTTTCGAGGACAGCCCCAAGTAATACAGACATGGCCGTTTCCCGCGCTGTGTTTTCCCCTTTTTCTGTAAGATGCAGCAGTTTTAGAGTATTTTAAAGCCAAAAAACTTATTCATGAGAAGGTTAGCCCCGCCCCCCAAAGGTACCCCCCCCCCCACTGCAGTTTTTTTCACTTTTTTTTTTACCTATTCAAAGTAAAAGGGTTTTTCTTGAGGGGGGCAGAGCTATCCTCGGTTTGGGGGGGTTTGAAAAAAATTTACTATTTTTAATTGGGCTCTTTTGAAAGGGCTCTTCTGGCTGAAAAATGCAGATTTTAGCTTTAAAAAAACACAAAAAAATACAGCATCTTTCAGAATAAGAGCACCCGGGCTGGAAAAAAAGCATGTCTGTCCCCCTTGCTTATGCTCCCCACAAAGGGGGACATTAAAAAAGGGATAGGTTCCCTTTTAAAGCTATTTTTAGAAACTGGCCCTTAATGTTTCCTTGATCCCCAAAAAGTCCCCCTATAGTGTTGGCATAATCTCTTCTACTGCTTTCTAAAGGGGTTTAAAATTGGGACAACAAAATTTTAATTTTGTAATTTTTGTCGTTTTGGATACCAGGTTTGGGACCAGTGCATTACTGCATATATTACACAACGAGTAATTACTTCAGGATGTTTTAGTGTATTCAGTATAGCAGGAATGCTAGCAAAAAAGAGAAGTATATGCTTTGCTGTGGCTTATCATAGCTCAGCACATTTTGCAACTTCACATACTTGTCATTAAAACCTTGTATCCATGCAAATTATATGTGTTTGATTTGATGGAAAGCATCAACTCTAAAGACTTCTAAAGTTATTACCTTCTAAAGTACTATTAGTGTTGATTACACTAGGACATCAGTAAATGCCAATAAAATGCTGGCCCTGAAATTTGATCACAATGCTGCACTGACCATTCTCTGTCATGAAAACATGAATAGCAGTATAGTGACAGAGGCAAAGTGTGTAAGGCCCCATACACATCACGTTTTTGGCCTCCGTTACTGGTACCCATCTAAATACTTTCCCCTCACATTGATCCCTTCAGCCTTCCTTGCCCTTGTTTGTAAGGTTATACGTCCTGTTATTTGTACCTGATCTGGGTCATAACCTATGACTTATTGGACGGCATGCATGAAATTTGGCCAAATTTCAGGTGCATAATAATAGCCTAGAATGCGCCTGATCTATGATCCCGCTCTACAGCCTGTCATAAATGAGGCGCATTCTAGTGCTTGTACGACATTTCTGGCTTTGAAAGTGGTATACCTGTTCCAGGTTAAATGCGCCTAGAAATGCCGTAGTGAAGCTATAAATCTATAGCTTTGCTACGGGTCTAATGCGTTCCGCCTTCTGCACGCCCCCCGAGATCGGGCGCATTACAAAGTGCTGCAAGCACTGTGTAAGGCGCCTGATAATGGCTTGTGGGAGATTTAACCATGTATGAACGGGGCTGCTCCTGATACATGGCTGAAAAGACGCCAGATATCTGGTGCTGTCCCGTTCATACATGTTGCCCTATTATCTTGTCTATATCACTGCCACCCACAAATGGGTTGTATCCTATCCCAATCCCTTTTCTCCCTCTTTTTTTCTTTTCAAGTTTTTATTTATCAATTTTTCATGAAAAAATTCACACAATTTGTAATTACACAACACACAAATAAGACCATGTTCAGCGGGAGGAAGCATAATACAATAGCAGATCATGACAGTAAATCAGTGCATAAATAAAAGGAGTACCGTCTAAAAGTACTAACCAAAAGAGAATTTGTGAATCAAAGAAGATTTTTAAATCCGCGCTGAACCTTCAGAAATACAATCCATATATTTGTTAACTCAAGCATACAACCATACACACTATTGGTCCCTGACCTACTGCCCCACATCACCACATCTTACACTGTCTGCCAAGTACCCAATTATTCCATGCCATAGAGAAGCGTTTAGGGATACCTCTAGCCGCATAGGTTAATTCATAACGGGGGAGCTCCACATTTATCAGATGCTTCCATTGCTTTAGAGTGGGAACCTTAGGAGGTTGCCAATTCAAAAGAATGGTTTTCTATATTGTTCTTCTTTAACATAGAAGAACAAATAGGCGATATAGGATACGCTCAACTCTGCTGGGAACCAAGCCTTCCACATGACCCAAGTGACTATTGTCCAGTTGACAGATATTTTGGAGGCCTAGAGTTTGATTTGGAAAGGTATGAATCTTACCCCAATAGGCGTGTATCACCGGATAACGCCAGATCATGTGGGACAGCATGCCCTGGAGTTCTCCACACCTGGTACAGCTAGCCAAAGACAAGCAACACATTTGCCGGCGCCTGATCAATGTAAGATAAACCCTGTGGAGCCATTTAACTTGAATCAGTTGATCCCTGGCACTAAGAACTGTAGACAACCAGGATGATCGAAGCTCAGAGATTGCATCATTCTGTAAAGAGGGAATATCTGCCTACCATGTATCTAAGGAAACCACAAGAGGGGAAGTCTGACAATCCATGATGGCCCCATAGATAATGGAGACTGGCTCTGTTAGTTTAACTCTTCTAATTACAGATTTCATGGTTTATAGTCTAAATGTATCTATGTCATCCCAAACTACGCCATACAGGCATGTCGTAATTGTAGATAATGAAAGAAAGACCCTGCTTTGCAACTCCTCAAAGGTTTAAAAATTACCATTCTTATATAGCTGTGCCACATATTTTACCTCCTGAGAAGGCCAAAAACTAGAGTCTGGCAAATCTCGCTGCTCTGATAGTTACCGATTGCACCATCATGAGGTAAGAGGAAACCAAGGATCTCCACCCTTCATAGCGCCATAGGGATGTATAAAAGTCCTACAGACAGATACAACTCTTCTCTCCATTTTTAGCTAAAAATTACATATATATAAATAATTTCTTTCACTCCCTTATAAACCTCATGTATTGCTACTAAGTAACAAGTATCAATGATATTATTCATGTCGTCATTGCCTATGATGCTCACGACAAGCCTGTTGATGCTGCCTGATATGTCTGGTCTGGATTTAAATCCGTTTGATCATAATAAAGCTTTCATAATAAGGCTATGTCTACACAGCTAACTTACAATACTGTCCGAAATCCGACGGTATTTTACCTTCGCCACACCGTGACTTTTGGTGTGATTTTTGCGCAAAAAAAGTGGTCGGAATTCGTACGGCCTCATATATTGAGAGCTATGGGAATCTGATGGGAATCCGGCGGAACATAGAACATGTTCTCTCTTCCGCTGAACGGCCGGTGGTTTAGAGATGCAAATGTTATTGAACCACTAGAGATCCATCAGGGATCAGATCACTGGAGAAGCAGGGATCAGATGGCTTATCGCACCATCAATCACCACTGAATATGTTAAGGATTGCTAGGTATGTGGGAATTAAATATAACAGTGACCTACCAGGGCTGGACAGTAGACTTTTTACTGACCAAGATAAATCAGACATTGGCAGAGCTATCTCATAGCTTTTATCTATGATAACTTGACATCACATATAGCAGTATAAGCCAAAGGTGTAACTGGAAGCTTCAATGAAAAATTTGTAATAGGGCCACCCAACCATGTACAGTTTATAATAGTGTAGGGGAAGCACCTTTGGGCCACCTCGGAAAGGCAGATCAAGTACAACTGCTAGATTTGTACCCCAGCTTTGCTACTTTTGAAAGCTTTTTTCATAGCACTGTCATTACCGGACTCCTGAGTTTGAATCTGACAAAGGACAATCATGTACACGGAGTTTGCATGTTCTCCCCATTTTTTTGTGGGTTTTCCACCAGGTAATTCAGTGTCCACACTTCAAAACCATACAGATTTGGAATTTAGATTGTGAATCACTGTGAGCAGTGTCGGACTAAAGTTCCTTGGACACAACAGAGGAGATTATTCTGAGGACCTACCCTCTACCTATCTAGGTTATGTGAATATCCACTCTATTGTAATCATGGTTGGCAAGTCTATCACTGACTGAACAGCGAGAAGAGATGCCGCACTCCTATTTGCAATGGGTATAGGTACTGGGGTGCTTGTGGAAGGATCACCAATCCCATAGCTAATGTCAATTCCTCCTCCTCTTCAGCGGGAGGATGTAGCCAAATGACGCTGTCTGAGAAAGGAGGAGTTCCCTCTGAAACGTCACTGTTGGGCATATGGCAGACCTCGTGGTGAATGAGCAAACAAACTCCGAGTTGTTTCCATTGCCTAATATTATGGTGGACTTTCATTGAAAGCTAAGTACAGAAATATTCATTTTGCAGAGACTTTTTCAATCGTATCACAGGTTTTTATGCACCATATTTGACACATTTGTATTTATGCCCTAGATGTTGTGGGCTATGAAAATTGAACTGAAAAAGTAATATTAAAAAATGTGGATAATTGGACTGTTTCATCAATTTATTACAAGTTTGTTTATGGGGGTATAGGAGAAGACCCTATTTCAGTCCTATTTTGTGATTCGCTGTACGTTTATACTTAAGAGGTCCTATTTGATTAAAAAAATGGGGGGTGTAGAGCTGGAGACACTCACTGGCTGTGAGTGATCTCTGTACAGCACTACTGAATATGACAGCACTATATAAATTAATAAAATACATACAAATAATTACATCGGGTTCTAAATGTCTGCCCCAGAAAATAACCAGAGCTTATTCTTCACAATAACTATGACGTTCCACAAGCCAGTGATCCAAATGACCTCTCTTGATAAAGAGATATATTGAACACTGTCATAGGTGACACAGGATAGATGTGGCTGCCAAGGTGAACACTAGCTCTTTGCAGTATTTACCTCAGTAATTATTTCTTGCTGATGCTTTTCAATGTGATCCATAAAGCACAATCATAGTGTATGAGACATTATGCTGCAGCACCTGTATTTCATGACTGTGAAAACTTCACTTACCTAACACTCTTCCCAGGAAAAGGGCCTTTGGTCCATTAAACTGAGTCTCAGAAGAAGGAGGAAGGCTGTATGTGGCTGGAGAGTAATGATCGAGCTGAGGGATAGAAATAAGAAAGAGACAGGAGGAAAGTGAGATGGGAGTTTAAATAACACCCTCTGACATTGTATTTCATGAGCTCAGCTCTTTTGAATATCACATTTTCCTGATGATTCCTTTTCCAATACATCTCTGACCACAAGAAGAATTAATGCCCTTGAAAATAAAGGTGAACTATTCATTTATCAAGAAGAAAATGTCTTGTCCTTGTATTTCCCAAACAAGAGTTAGATGGTGCAATACCTGAACTATATGCAGAATTGTATATACTTTATAAATCTTATAATTTATTTCACAAATTTGGTACTAAAAGCCATGATTTTCTGTCTTTTTATGTATATTTTATGATAAAATACTGCCTTTAGGAGCCTTACCGCATAATGTAATTCAAAGATTAATCCACTTATATGAAAATGGTAGCAGTGAACCCAACAAATATGGAAGCTGACAATGATTGCAGTTTTCTGCTTTGTGTAGTTTTGTTAGAAGGATCATTAAACAATACCCTGCTGATGAGACCTGCAGGGATCAGCTGTACTGCAAAGTGTTCAATTGCTCTATAGTGCCACCACAGGAAAAGTGAAGCATTACACAGTATCCACTAAAAGCAATATCCTGTCTGCATGTTGAGCCTTCAGAATGAGAGATGTACTTTGTAGCTATTCTTTGGCTTGGCCAATAGATAATGTTCCTGAAGAGGAAAGACACATCTAGTACTTTAGAATTTCCTAATAAGATAGTTTAAAAATGAGTTGCCTTAAATGGGTATTCCCATTACAGTAGGTGCAGCTGGAAGGGGCAAATTACAGTAAAATATGCAATCTTCAAAATGAATGTTATTAAAAAATATGTATTCTTTACCTAATACAGGTCTATTTTGCACCTTCAACTTGCTCTCTTGTGGCCAGGCCACAGGCATTATCACAGTAATGCTGCAGTATTGGCAGCAAACAGTAGTGGTCAGTTACCAAGAAGACAAGACAGCAAGTTAAAGGTGTAAAAAAGACCTGTATTAGGTAAAGAATACATATTTTTTAATAACATTCATTTTTATTTTTTTACTTTTAACTAATTGACTTTCCATTAGCACTTGCTGTGTTGGGAATACCCATTTAATCAACCAATTCAGTATACAATGCATATAACCTTAGGTTGTCCTGTACATACTGTTGAGCTGTTAGTGTCATGATGGCTTTATGCCAACTACGGTATAAGTCACAATTCCAATAGCCTGAGAGGCAAAAATATGTCTTCTAATGGTTCTGTTCGCACACAATGTCTTGTTATGGTCTTGTCTGCCCACAATAAGATGTTCTGATTGTTCTGAGCCTCCCACTGCATCAATACCACAGATGTTTTACTAATAATCAGATTAAGTACTCTGCTTTTTATCAAAATATATGCCAGAAAATATCCTAGACACATGCCAAAAATAATTTTCAAATGGATGTCTATAAGCTAAAATGTATTCTAAGGTGGAAGCTTGTGAGCTAAAATAGGGTTTATTCATTCACACTAGTATCCCTACTAGAGGTGACCAACTAATGATACAGCAGGGAAAATAAGAATTAAATACACTGCTGATATTTCAGGTTTTTCCACCTACAAAGAATGGAGAGGTCTGTAATTTTTATCATAGGTACACTTCAACTGTGAGAGACAGAATCTAAAAAAATCCAGAAAATCACATTGTATGATTTTTAAATAATTTTTTTGCATTTTATTGCATGAAATAAGTATTTGATCACCTACCAACCAGCAAGAATTCTGGCTCTCACAGACCTGTTTTTCTTTAAGAAGCCCTCCTACCCTGCACTCTTTAACTGTATTAATTGCACCTGTTTGAACTTGTTACATGTGTAAAAGAAAACTGTCCACATGCTCAATCATACATACTCCAACCTCTCTCCACCGTGGCCAAGACCAAAGAGCTGTCTAAGGACACCAGTGACAAAATTGTAGACCTGCAGAAGGCTATAATGGGATTGTTAGCATCGCACTGTGCAACCAGTTGCCATTTTGACCCTGGCAGCAGCTGTGCTGGGGATAGTCAAGTGCTTTCTGGGCATTCCAGCAGGGTAACAGTTAAGCACTTGACTCGAACAAGCACAACTGCTCTGCATCTACCTGGCTGGGGGAACTATATAGCCCAGGCTATTGTTTCCCTCAGTGCCTGAGTTTCAGTTGTGCATCCTGCTTGTCTACAACTTCAAGTCCTTCTGGTACCTGTAGTCCAGTTTATCTCCTTGTATACAGTGTCTGGTGTTGTTTCTGTTTTCCCATTTGTTTGGACTTTGTTGCCCCTCCCTGTATGTGATGGCTCCCAAGATCATCACAACAATAATTGGTAATTCCACAGCAGATGCAGATTTGAAGCATTCTCTATGAGCCCTCCATACTCAAAGCTGTTCCTGTCTAAAGTCCAGGTTTCTCATTCATGACAGCACTGAAAACTAAGGTGATGCTGACTACCAGTTAATGGCAGGCCACTTATAAACAATGTGACACAAAATTTTCTTCTCAGTGCCCAAAAATGGCAGAGACTGGGGTGTGTAATGAGGGAGCCATCTTGTCTGGTTGGTGGAAAAGGAAACTTGTTGGTGGATCAAAGTTCCTCTCTACTGCTGTTTGTCTAGGCCATTTAGAGCATGCTTGCCATTTGTGTGTCCGCTCACGTAACCAATGCTCCCAATGCACACTAACAACTTGGTCAGAATGGCCCAAATAAGGGGCCATTCCTGGAATTGACCATCTGGCTTCATTCCATCCCATGATGTGCCCCAACTGGGCAAAATGTATTAGGGTGCGTCCAACCGGCCACTGTAAAATACCGGTCGGATTCTATAACAGAATCCAACGATATTTTATAGTCGGTTTTCACGTTTTTTTTGGATTCGTTTTTTTTGTAAAGCTGTCTGCTTTGAAATCTGACCTCAGAAAATCCAAGCTGTGTGGGATTTTCTATTAAGGTCCATGGGCAGGTTGACAGTCGGATTTTCACAGTTTCAAAATCTGAAATCCGTATAAAAATCCGATTGTAAAACCATGCTATGTAGATGAGCCCTTAGAGTGCATTGCAGAGGCATGACTAGCAGTCAATGATCTCTCACCAAAAGGTACACTACCCAAAAGGGTCTCTGAGAGCCTTTTTAGAGGGTAGCAGGGGGAACACATTTTCACATCTACCTGAGACATAACTGTGTGCTGAGTTTTGCAGCAATTTCCCATTTATGTCTTTGTTAATTTTTTTAACATCATTATGTATTTAAATGTTTAAAGGGTTGTCTCCCCCTGCAGTTTCACTGAGCCACAGCCAGCTTCAGACTCTCACTTCCTGGTCAAGTAGTGATTGGCATATCAGCTCTGCTATTCCTAGCTGATTCTATTAAAGTTACATGACTGCAGGAGTTTTGTAAATAGCAGTGTAAAAGGCTCCAGAACTCTAAGGGTATGTTCACACGGCATATTGTGGTGCACACAGGTACGCGCCGCAATGCGCATGATGTTAAAAGTACATGCTGGAAAGCGTGTAATTTAAACAGCGCAATGGCTCTGCTTCCTATTAATTTAGTGTTTCCCATCCTGTAAGCACCCGAAGAAGTGACAGATCATTTCTTTTTACAGGCTCACAGTTCATGCCTGGAAATACAAACATTGTACATAGCACTCAGTAAGTGCTATGATTTTACCATATTTGTGGGGCTTACTTTGGCGCAGTCACACGCCGAAGAACACCCTGCAAATAAGCCAAGTGAACATACCCTAGGCTTAAGACTTGTCATTACCTTAGGTAAACTAAGCTACTGTGCTACAGATAAGACTCAGCAAGGAGTGACTCACCATAGTCAGACTGACTGATTGAAGCTTGGCTATGAAACATAAGAGAGTAGGGAGAGATAGTCAGTAACAAGAGAAACTTGTGTATGCTAAGAAAAGATAAAATCTTCTTTATTTTCTGACCAAAACAAAATCAACACAGCAATGTATTTGGTAATAATTTTCATTTATCTTTCTCTACATGTTAAAAGGTAATGATTATGGTGAGAAAACCCCTTTAAGTATATAATCTATTAATAATAATCCACCTTAGAAATTTTGGTCTTAAAGGGGTTGTCCGCTTAATAAAGTATTATGCATGAATTATTACGTATATAATAGGGGATTATACAATTTTCTAATATACATGAATTAAAAATTCTATTCATGTACTTTGCTTTATCAGTGCAGTTGACCCCTTAAAAAATGGTATACCCCACTCTTGTCCACAAAAATAGCTGTAATGGAGTTACTAAACAGTCATGTGACCACCACACAGGTTATGTGACCTCTGGTATCCAGATAACAGTAGATTATAGAGGAACAGAACTCCTTCAGTATCACTACCTCCAGCACCATCTTATCATGTGACAACCACACAGGTCATGTGACCTCTGGTATCTAGGTAACAGTAGTGTATGGAGGAGCAGAACTTCTCCAGTATTACTACCTCTATCAGTGTCTTATCATGTGACCCCTGGTATCCAGGTAACAGCCAATTATTCAGGAGCAGAATTTCTCCAGTATCACTACCTCCAGCAACATCTTATCATGTGACCTCTGGTATCCAGGTACAGTAGTGTATGGAGGAGCAGAACTACCTCCAGCACCGTCTTCTCATGTGACCACCACACAGGTCATGTGACCCCTGGTATCTAGGTAACAGTAGTGTATGGAAGAGTAGAACTTCTCCAGTATTATTACCTCCAGCAGCGTCTTGTCATGTCTGTCAGTGACTGTGGAAAAGATACTTGCACCTTTTTCTCTTGCCTTTTTTTTTTTTGTTCACTTTATTAACAACATGACGTCCCCCAGAGAGACAGCAGTTAGTCAACTATTTACACCCCGTGAAGTAATTGCTGGAATAACCCTATTAATTATAACACTAGTCTACAAGTTTGAACTTTTTTTTTGTATCTAGTCTGTGAATGGGTACATTTGACTAATTTTGGACTTCTGAATTCAATGGTGAAATCAGATTCTTGCTATCACGTCCCGTTTAGTAGATAAACCACAGTTATAATTATAAAGACAATATTGACTCATTGACGAAATTAACTGGGTTGTCTCACTACATTGATTCATCTTACCTCAGTCCTGATTTCTTGGTTTCACTTTGAATTCAGGGGTGTGTTTACTGGCTTCTACTAGGCTGCAGTAGAAGCCAGGTCTGTAGTTATAGCAACAAGTGCTTGCAGCCTATCAGGAGAGATCAAACCGCTATAGCAACCTGAGGAGCTGATACAGCCCATACAAGAAGGGATATCTCAGAATAGGTAGAACACTGTTAATGGACACATATTGCAAAGTGACTTGTTTTTGGAAGATCTTTAATATAAAAAGCAATCCTTGTAGTGAGACAACCCCTTTAAATTACAATCCAGATGCAAAATGACTATTGACTGATGTAATTATTCCACCCTTATTCCTATTCAGATCCCCCATAGACATCATGTAAACCTGCTGCCAGGAGTCACATGACTAAACACGAAGAGTTGCTGGGACGGCAGCATATCCAAAAAGAATCTTTAATTCATTACACATACAAAATACAAGTGCAATGTTTCAGCCCAAAAGTGGCGTTTCTCAAGCATGAGACAAGACTGACACCATGTTAAAGGGAGCCTGTCACATAGATTATGCCCTCCTTGCTGAGGACAGCACAAGCTAGTGTCATACCTGCTGTTTCCAGCACTGCGTCCCTTATTCTGTAAGATCCTGTAGTTTTCGAGCATTTAATGCTCATATCTTATTCATGAGCAGGTGGTAACCCCACCCACCAAAGGCTAGCCCCGCCCACTGACAGTTATTCACATGTTTCTACCTATTCAAAGTAATAGGTTTATCAGTTGAGGTGGGCGGAGCTATCCTCAGGTGGAGCCTTTTCATGACTTTTCTGGCTAAAAACTGCAGATTTGAGCACTAAATACTCTAAAACTACAGCATCTTATAGAATAAGGGACACAGCGCTGGAAACAGCAGGTCTGACACTAGCTTGTGCTGTCCTCAGCAAGGGGGCATAATCTATGTGACAGGTTCTCTTTAAGGGGCCGTTCATACGGCTTATTCTGGGTCTGATTCCAGCCGTACTGCGCGACGTATTTGCGCTGCAGTACGGCTGGAATCCGTCCCAGTCATTACGGTAATCCACAGTTCTCATAGAGAACTATGGATTCTGTCTCTTCTCCCCGCTCGGCGAATATGCCGAGGGGGGAGAAAGTGACATGCATATTATTTACGGCGTGTACGCGCCGTGAATAATGAGTGTCTATGGGGCTGGCGAGCTGCCGGCCCCCCGCTGTGTGAACTAGCCCTAACAGGAACCTGTCACATAGGTTATGCCCCCCTTTCTGAGGGCAGCACAAGCCAGTGTCAGACCTGCTGTTCCCAGCGCTGTGGCCCTTATTCTGCTGACTGGGCTGTGACAAGTCACGAGGCTTCATTAAATGTCAGTATTACAAGAACATTACTTTCCTTCATGTGCATAAGGCTATGGGTATGTTCACACAATGTATTGCGGCGGGCACAGTAGACATGCATTACTCGCGGTGCGTATTCGCCGCAAATAATTGACATGTCACTTATCTCCCCGCGCGTAAAATACGAGCGGGGAGAGGAGGCGTAATCCATAGTTCTCTATGAGAACTATGGATTACTGTAATTTCGGAGCGCATCTCGCCCGTATTAGAGTGCAAATATGCGGCGAAATGCGCACTGAAATTACCCCGTGTGAACATACCCTATGTCTACATGGCATAAGTTAAAATGCCATTGGAAATCTGCTGATATTTAACTTCATATAATGGGTTAGTGCGGGTCTGCGTAAAAAAACGGAGTCGGCTTTCAGATTTCGGCAGGCCCCGTGCATGGAAATGTACTGGAATCTGCCGGATGTTCTGTATTCCAGCGGAGGCCGGCGGTTCAGAAACCCACAATTGAAAATCCGTGCTGAGTAGACTATAGCTCAGATTTTCTATTGCTGTCTATGGGGCACCGATTACAGTCGGATTTTTTGGTGGATTCTAAATACTGAATTCGCCGAAAATCTGATTAGAAACCAGTGATGTGGAGACATGGCCTAATAACGTAGCAGATGTGATGCTTTTGCCTCTTTCATGATCTGGTGTTTTCCTTGTATAATATCTCTCATGAAATAATTAAGTCCTATTCACATTTCATATAAACGGACAGACGTGCAAGTGAGTAGTAATGAGATGTGACATAAGCACCATCTAGTGGGAGAGAGCTCGAGGCGTGCTATCAAGGTTTTTCTGTAGTTACAGGCCATACCAATGTCTGACAGGATTCTCTTCAGGGGGATATGACACATAAAAATACCAGTCTGAATTTTACACATTCAAGTTAGTGCTTATATTATGGCTTGTACTTGAAATTATTTATTTTTAGGTGATGAAGACTTGAATCGATTATATTCCAGTTGAAGTTTGCTACTATCAATTTTGCTATTTTTTGGGATCATGGGGTTAATATTCTAATTTTGGATGTATTATGTCTCTAACCTCTTCCTGCCACAGCATATTTTTTTGTCACATTTGTTTTTCCTCCCCACCTTCCCAGAACCATAACTTTTTTATTTTTTCATCTACGTAGACAAATGTGGGATTTTATTTTGCGAGATACGATGTACTTTCTACCATACAATATAACAGGAAACCGCAAACAGTTTTTAAATAGGGTGAAATTTGAAAAAAAAAAAAAAGTACTTGCGCCATGTTTGTAGGAGCTTTATTTTTAAGGTGTTCAATTTTCAGTGTAATTAATGTGTTATTTGTATTTTACAGGTTGATAAGAATCTGTCAATACCAAACATGTAGGGTATTCCGTATGATTTGGTGCCGTAAAAAAATCCAAACATTTTCTATTTTTAACATTTTTGCCGCAGCGCCATATTCTATGATCAATAACTTTTTTGAAACTCCACCTATGGACTTGAGTGAGGGTGAATTTTTTGGGGACTATTTTTTTTTATTGCTACCAGTTTGGAATACATAAAACTTTTTTAATCACTTTTATTCCAATTTGTAGGGTGGGTGAAATGACCGAATAAACCGCAATTTTGGATTTTTTTTTCTTCTACGGCATTCAGCGCATGGGATAAAATATATTTTATGGACATGGCGATACCAATTATGTGTCTTTTTTATTATTTTGCTTTTTTATTTGTAAAATGACAAAAGAGGGGTGATTTGAACTTTTAATGTTTTTTATTTTTTTTACACTTTAAAACATAATTTTTTACTTTAATATTTAGTCCCCCTAGCGTTCTTCATCATTAGAAGACTGCAATTAGCAGCTGGCACCCAATGCTGACCTGCTACATAGCCCCTTACTGACACCAGGACGTACTAGTTTGTCCAATTGCAGTATTCTAATGTATAGAGACCATGGGCAAAATGTACGAACAGGGCTGCTCCGTTCGCTCTATTTTTGAACAGGCGCACTACAGTATCAGGCACATTACAAAGCACCCACTTTGGTGCAAGAATATTGTACTTTTTTATACAGGGAATAACAAGTTGGAGGCTTTCTGTTTTCTAGAAGAACTATGTTGATTCCCTAATATTTGGCAGTATTATTTATATTGTTAATTATTGTCTCTAACATTGCTGTTTGTGTTTCCTCTTATTAGGTTTTGGGGCCAAATCTCATTTTACCATTGGACTCCTGCTTACGTAGGTTATAAACTGGAGCTGTTGAGAAGCTATTCTGCTTTGTTTACAAGCTTGTTTTCAGGTTGCAGGACATGATGGTTTTTTGAAAATATATTTTTTTGTATCTTCTCAAGAAAGTGTGATGGCATTTTTGTGAATAATCTTTGGGAATACATTCTCTTGAGTGGGTTAATTTTTTTCTTATTTTTCAGTCGGTACTAAATGTATCTTTTAGTATCTCTTGCCTTCCCCAGTTGAACATATGCAGTTTATTGCCACTGGCACATGAGTGTTTTTTTTTCATTCTCACAGGGCAAGAATGCAAAGTGAAAAGTGCTGTATCCTCCTGGTTCAGTGACATAACTAAAATTCATAGGGCCCCATGGCAAAATGAGATGGACCCCACCACCTAATGACATTAAAGGCGAATACACCACAATTGAAAATGATGGCATACTGCTAGGATATGCCTCTGGGACCCGCACCTATCTCGGGAACAAGCCCCCGAAAGTCATATTACAGACTAGAGAGCCGGCCGCACTTGCTGTTCTATGGGAGTACCAAGCAGAGCAGAAAACACTGCTTGGATGTACTCACAACTCCCATAGCACAGAATGGCAAGTGACTGCGCAAGCACGGTAGGTTTCCAGTCTGCGCTGTGGCTTTCGGTCATAATTTTCTATTGTGGGAAAACACCTTTAAGCTAAAACAGCAGCATAAATAGCAGTAATTAAAAGTATAAATAATACCGCCATATACTAGCAAACCCACATAGTGGTACTTGAGAGCAAGGGATCAACTAGAAATGGCAAGGCCCCCATGGCAACTTTTCAATGGCCCCCCCAACACTCCCGTCCTTAAAAGAAAAAAAATCAAAAAACTTATCACGTGTTCCGTCAAGAATGACGTAAAAATAGTTTACACCAGACATATTCCACATTCACCACTCACATCCCGCACACGGCAGACACATCCCGCCCACGCCGCTCTCACGCTGGACACATTCCGCACACGCCACTCACACACTGGACACATTCCACACACCCCGGTCACACGCTGTAAACATTCCACACATACCAGTCACAGGCCAGACACATCCTGCAAACGGCAGACACATACTGCACACAGCGGTCACACGCTGAACACATTCTGCACACACAGATCACGCACATGCGGTCACATGCTAGACACATACTGCAAACACCGGTCACATGCCAGACTCATCCTGCACACACTGGTCACATACGCAAACATGGTCACATGCCAGACCATCCTGCACACACGGTCACAGCTAGACACTACCGCACACGACTGGTCACATGCCAGACATCATCCTGCACACACGGTCACACGCATACATACACCCACACATGCCAGACACATCTGCACACACGGGCACACGCCAGACACGTCCCACGCCGGTACAGCAACACGTCCGACACACGGTCCCGCCGACATCCCGCACACAGGGTCACACGCCAGACACTCCCGCAACACGGTCAAAACCCGCCAGACACGTCCGCAACACGGTCACACGCCAGACACGTCCCGCACACGCTGGTCACACGCTAGACACATCACGCACACGCCGGTCACATGATAGACACATCCCGCACATGCCGGTCACACGCTAGACACATTCTGCACACACAGGTCATATGCCAGACATGTTCTGATATTTCAGATATTAGTGGGCTGCGATTCTTTGATTGTTTACACAATAGATTTTACTTTTTGTTGTGGGAGCATTACCCTCTTTGCCCTGCACTGGTCACTTACGTAGATACTACATACATACAGACACCAAGACACACATATATACAGTCACATCCAGATACACACATACTTAACTGTATGCAGTACAGCTGACTCCCTTAGTCCAGAGGTCTTGGGAAGACACAGGGTGGGGAAGGCTGGGGCACAAAACAGCAGCTTCCTGTCAGGAGCTGCTCTCAGCCCTGCAGTGCAGTGCAGTCACCCCTCCTCCATGGTTCCGACTGTGCACAGACACCAAGGGAGCTGCATGCAGCAGCTGAAGGCAGTGTCCACATAGAGGAGGGGGGAGACTGCAGAGGGGCCGCATACAGCAGCTTGAAGTTAGTGTGAGCATGGAAGGGAGGAGGAGGGGGCTGAGGGAGAAGCTCTTCTAAGATAGATTTTATCAGCCCCGTGGAGCTGTGAGGGGACTGAGCTCACCCCTAGTGACGCTATGTAACTGATAAGGCGTAGCTGTCAGTAAAATTTAAGTTTCTGTTTGTTGTCGGCTGGGCCCCCAGGGAGTTCCGCCGCTGGCTGGGTCTATCTGTCCCAGCAATATAGCTGTGTGGTGAGGGGGGGCTCTGGGCCCCACTGGCTCAGGGGCCCAGTCGCAAGTGCGACCTCTGCAACCCCTGTAGCTATGCCACTGCTGGAGAGCACAATGTTCTTGTACCTGAGTGAGCCCTCCTCAACCCCTATTTTGCAGGAGTTGGAGTCGTTATAAAATGAACCAACTCCGAAATTATATAATTAGTTGGTCCAGTTAGTTCGATGTAGTGCAAAGAGCAAGAGGAATTGGGTCTTGCAAGTGCTACTTCTCCCATATCTTCAACCTCATCAAATGAGGAGTGTAATTGATAGCATGCCGCAGGCGAAAATATTCCGCTCCCATGGCAAACAGATCAACCAGATTTCAGCAAAATTTTTCACTTGCTTTCAAAGAAATAGAAGATCCACCATTCATCAATACTGACTGTGGCTGAGGCAATTCCTTAATACCCTGAGATTGTTAGTGATGTTGCCCCTGTGGTCACCGCTTTGCTCCCAACCCAAGTTAGAGTAGAGAGGCCGTTCTCTAGCCTGGAAATAATGAGATCAGATGTGAGGTCATGTATGCAGGATTGATGGAGACGATACTATTTCTCATAACAAATTTATAGACTCCACAAATGTTATTCAGGACGTTTTTGTTGAAAACAGTTTTTTTCCCACTTCTTGAAGCGTTTTGCATACTTAAAATTTTTTTGTGTTCTAAAGTTATATCCAATAAATATATTTTACACTGACAAGCAAAAGGGTAACAATGTTCTGAACTTTTGACTTTCAGGCTCCATATCTCACCAACCACTATAGCTTTCAACGAGAGATTACCTTCATTTTATAGATTTATTCATACATTACTTTGACCTGCAACTATTTAGCATCTGCAAAGTTCTGCAGATTCTTGTCATGTAACTGAATTGTTACTGTTTTGCTCCTGGTGGTGGGACAATCTTTTTCTTCTTGTATACTACAAATTACAACCTGTTCTCACATTCCTTAATAGCTCAGTGTGTTATTAGGCTGATTCCCAAGTGAAAGTTCACTGGTTTGAACAGCCATGAAGATTTCCCAAGAATAAAGACACAGCATCATCCAGCTCATTGATAGCAGTCTTTCAGCCAAGAAAATAGCCAGACTGCATCATGTGAGGAAGTGACAGCTGGAAGAAAATGAAATGAAGTCCTTCCATTATTCCAAAGCCAAAAGGTGGACATCCAAGCAACAAGTCGCTCATCACAAGGTCTATCAGTTCTGACGCGACAGACACAGCACTGGAGGTGGCTCGTAGGCTTCGTAAGAGTGAGATCAGACGTCCATGCAAACGTCCGGGCAACACGCATTACACAGGTCTGGAATGATGGCCTGAACAAAAGGTGAAGATGCCTTGACTTCAATCTCATTACAAGAAGCATTGGCTCGAGTTTGCAAAAAAGCACAAAAAATGGAAGATTGGAAATGGATGATTTAGAGTGATGAGATGAAAGTTGATAGACCAGGCTCTGATGGGTGCAAATGGGTTTGGAAGAATATGGCTAAAGAATTGAGAAATTGAAGAAACTGTCAAGTTCGGTAGAGGAAGCCTGGTGATATGGGGATGTTTTACAGCCAAAGATGTTGGATACTTAACCAGGATCAATGTTAATCTCGATGCTGTTTCTATATATGTGAGTATCCTACAACATGAGTTACTTCATATACTCGAGTACTATGGGTGTCACGGTTGGTAGTAGTGGATCCGCTGGAACACCGCAAGCAATGGCGTAATCCACGCCAGGGAGCGGAATCTAAGTAGGTCCCGGTTTTCACCAGGGCCCGGCGCAAAGCGGGATGGACTTGCTGCGGCGGGAGTCTACCAGGGCGCTTCCACTGACGTGACTTGTTTGTGATGGCAGCCAAGGGTGAGCGTGGTACAGAATCGTGAGGCGTAGACGTAGTCGGGGACAGGCGGTAAGGTCAGGACAGGCAGCAGAGGTTCGTGGTCGAGGGACGGAAGCAAGACGGTACAGTACACAGGAATGCTTTCTCAATAGGCTAATAGGGCACTAAAGATCTGGTGCTGGGCACAGGAAGGGGCAGGCTTTAAATAGGGGCTGCGACCGGCAATGGAATTTTACCGGTGCGCTGACCCTTTAAATTTAACAGTGCTGGCGCGTGCACCCTTGGAGGCGGGAACGTGCGTCCCGGGAAGCAGAGACACAGTCAGGAACGCGGCTGGGTAAGTTGGAGCGAGTGCGCCCGCGGCCCGACATGCGGGTCGCAGCGCCACTCGCCCGCGGGGCATGGATGCGCCCGCGACCCGGACGGGGTCACGAGGGCACCCGTGACAGTACCCCCCCTTCGGCCCCTCCCTATTTCTGTCTTGGAGGAATTTGCGGACCAGGGAACGATCCAGGATGTTGTCCGCTGGCTCCCAGGACCTTTCTTCGCGCCCGAACCCCTTCCAGTCAATGAGGAAATGTCGCTTCCCCCTGATCGTTTTCATGGCCAAGATTTCTTTTATGGTGAAGATGTTTGTGGCATCAGTCTCAGGAGTTGGAGGAGCAACTTTCTGGGAGAAACAATTCAGGATAACTGGCTTCAGGAGAGACGTGGAAGGAGTTCGGGACCCGAATCGTGGGGGGAAGGCGGAGCTTATATGCCACCAGATTGATGAGTTTCAGCACCTCGAAGGGTCCCAGGAAGTGGGGACCCAGTTTGTAGCCGGGGATCTTGAGACAACCATACTTTATCTCCAGGAGAGAAGATAGGCGGGGGTCTTCTCTTCTTGTCTGATTGCTTCTTAGTGTGGGCAGACGCCCGTTGCAGAGACTGGCGTGTCTGATCCCAGATGGCAGTTAAGTCCTGGACCAAATCTTCCACGGCCAGGACCTCAGAGGGCACAAAGAGGGGGAGTGGTGGGCGTGGATGTCGCCCATAGACAATGAAGAAGGCAGCACCGCAGACTCGGGTCAACAAATTGTATGAGTTTTCTCCCAAGGGAAACAGTTTGGGCCCCCAGTTGTTCGACGTGCAAAAAAAATCCCGCAAATACGCTGAGCTTTGGGGTTTAAATCTCTCCCACCGCCGTTTTTCTGAGGGTGATAGGCCGAAGAAAATCCAATTTTACTTTGTAGTGGTTACAGAGGAGTGCCAAACTTAGAAACAAATTGGACCCCCCCCGAGATATAGGGGGGGACCCATGCAGCCAAAAATGTTTGGAAAAAATAGGGTGGCCGACGAGGGCAGAGGGGAGACCTGGAAAAAGGAACGAAATGGGGCTTTAGAAAAGCGATCAGTAAAAAAACCCCGATCACGGTTTTCCCAGGAAGGCGGGGGTCAGTAAAAAGTCCTGGCCAGTGGTCCAAGGGCAATCGGGAATAGGGATTTGGGTGCAGCAGACCTGCCAGTTAGATGGAAAGATTTGTTGCGGGCACAAAAAGGGAGACTCCACAAATTCGCGAACTTTTGCCAACTGTGCCACCCCAAAAAAACGGGAGAGAAGAGCAAGTTTTTCACTTTCCGGGGGTCCAGCCATTTTTAAGCAAATTTCCCCCCTACAGTATTTTTTTTCCTAGGCCGGGGGCACAAAGTTTTGCCTGGGGGGATTCGTTGAACCATGGGCGAGCAGAGATTAGCCCTTTTGGGGGGGATGAATGGTGGTTGGTTCTCTCCTACCCTTAGAGGCACAGGGGGGGCATCGGCCCCTTTAGTTTTTCCCCCGCGGGCGGAAATGAATCAGAAAATTGAACCGGGAAAAGAAAAAGGGGCCATCGACCCTGGCGCGGGTTTAGGGCTCTGGGGGTCTGGGGGATGGGAGGTTTTTGTGATCGGGGTAAATATTGACCGTCTTCGAGCCCCCCTCCAAGATAGAACCATTCCTCTAGGGCTTGTTTAAAGGCCAGTAATTCCCGTCTCCGATAACGTTTTTTTTTTCTCTACAGGGGAAAAAGGGTTTTTTGGAGAAAAAAAACACCCCTGAGGGTCTTCCCTTTTTGGGCCCCTTTTGAGTAAGCCCCGCCCCGGGTTTCCCCCCCGGGAGGAGGCATCGATTTCCCAAAGAAAAAAGGGTTTTTTTCTGTATCCGGGGGGGTGATTTCCCGGGGGCCCAGGGGGCCTTAACGCAGCCCTTCACCCTTGGGGAAAGCTTTTTTCTGCGCTGGGGGCCAAAAAACCTCGGTTTACTACCTTTTTTGTTTAAAAGTCACTGTAAAAAACACCATGAGGAGAAATTTTGGCAAAAAAATATAATAATTGGGGGGACCCCGGGAATCTTTGAAAGGGGTTTCGGGGGGCCCCCGGGTTTTTTCGCCACTCCCGGACAGCAACAAATTTTGGCGGGGGATCCACTCAGGCCCTTGTCCAAAATAATGTAGTCGAAAAAAATGGGGGGTTTTTTCCCTGTGGAACAGACTTTTTTCGACTTGGCTTAGAGGGGGTTTTACCCCCTCAAATCCCTGGAGGACCTGCGTACAGGGATTAGGGGAAAAACCCGGATAAAGGGGGAGAAAATTAGAATCGCCAGATAAACAACGACACAGGCATACGGGAGATCCCCCGGGAAAAATGTCGTTGACAAACTCCTGGAAAAAATCTGGAGCTTGCAGAGACCCAAAGGGGGTAACTAGAAAACTCCCAAGTGCCCCAAAAACGGGGGTTAAAAAAACCGTCTTCCATTTCGCCCCCCTCTCGTATGCGAATGAGATTATAAGCTCCCCGCAGATCCAATTTAGAAAATATCCTGGCTCCCCGAAGCCGATCGAAGAGCTCAGTAATCAAAGGCAGGGGATACCAGTTCTTAATAGTAATCTTGTTGAGCCGGTAATCGATGCATGGCCGTAGGGAGCCGTCTTTCTTCTCTACGAAGAGGAATCCAGCCCCGGCAGGAGAGAAGGACTTCCGAATAAATCCCTTCTGGAGATTTTCTTTAATGTAGGCACACATAGCCTGCGTCTCAGGTACTGACAGTGGGTAGACTCGGCCCCGAGGCAGAAAGGTACTGGGCAGCAAATCAATCGGGCAGTCTTAAGGGCGATGCGGAGGTAGTCTCAGCTTACTTCTCGAAAAACACATCTGCAAAATCAATGGAGCAGGAAGGCCTGCCAAAGATGTGGGTGGTATCGAAGAAGCAGAAAACACCGGACGGGGTGCCACCAAACAGCGAGATCGACATCCTTGCCCCCAACGTAGGACTTCGCCCATTTCCCAATTGAGCACAGGGGCGTGCCGCTGCAGCCACGGAAGACCCAGAAAGACAGATGAGGAGGACCGAGGGAGCATGTAAAACACAAGCTCCTCCTTATGTAGCGCCCCTACCTGAAGGAGCAAGGGGTCGGTACAGTACTGGATCCGGTCACGGAGGATCTACCCACTGACAGAGAAGATGACAATAGGCTTTTCCAGGCGGACCACAGGGAGATTGTATCTAGACACCAAGGCAGCATCCACGAAATTTCCAGCCGAACCGGAGTCCAAGAAGGCGGAAACTTGGAATTGAACTCCTGGTCCAGATCTGACAAGCACGGGCATGTTCAAACGAGGAGAGGACTTGCTCTCACCTAGGGATGCCTCTCCCACATGGCCTAGGTGTGTGCGTTTCCCAGATGGTGAGGACAAAGTGGGCAGCTACAGCGGAAATGTTTGGGGCTGGCACAGTAGAGGCATATGTTTTCTTCCCGCCGTCGGGTCAGCTCCTGTGGAGACAAACGAGCTCTGTCCACTTGCATGGGTTCCTCCGTAGCAGGCAGGGAGGACAACTGTGGTGGCCTCTGGAATACAGGAGCTAGGCGGGGGAAACGGCGACCCCTGGCAGGTTCGCGTTCCTGACGGAGCTCTTCTCGCCGTTCAGAAAAAACGGATATCGATCCAAGTGGCCAAAGAGATGAGGTCACCCAGGGAGGTAGGCGGATCACGGGTGGATACGGCATCCTTGATCTGGATGAAGAGGCCTTTCTTGAAGGTGGCAGCTAATGCCGCATCGTTCCATGATAGTTCCGAGGCCAGGGTGCGGAATTGTACCACGTAGTCGCCCACTGAGGAGTTTCCTTGGCGTAGATTCAGCAAGGCAGTTTCGGCAGAAGAGGCTCGGGCGGGTTCCTCAAACACGCTGCGGAACTCTGTGAGGAAAGTGGCGAGGTTAGCCGTGAACGGATCGTCTCTGTCCCAAAGAGGGGTAGCCCAGGCCAGAGCTTTCCCGGAAAGAAGGCTTACCACGAATGCGACCTTTGACCTTTCAGTAGGGAATTGGTCCCCCATTAACTCGATGTGCAGAGAGCATTGGGTGATAAAGCCCCTGCAAGCCTTGTAGTCCCCATCGAACTTAGACGGCATAGACAGACGGAGCCACAGGAGCGGGTTGTTGCTGCTGGGTGGCCAGGCACTGCTGCATCATAGCGGAGAGATGGCTGAGTTGCTGGGCCTGCTGACTGATCTGCTGGGATTGCTGCGCCACGATGGTGGTTAGGTCAGCAACGCTATGCAGAGGCACCTTGGGGCAGGGGTGCGGCGCCACTCGCCCGTGGGGCACGGATGCGCCTGCGACCCAGAGGAGGGATCGCGGGGGCACCCGTGACAATGGATATGAAAAGGACCACATAGTGTTCCAGCAGGACAATGACCTGAAGCAGACGTCAAGGTTGGAGAAGGAATAGTTCAATGACAATAATGTAGAGTTGCTGTATTGGCCTCCACAGTCCCAGACATCAACCCAATCAAGGGGTAGATTTGAAGAAAAAGCTGTATTTGTCCAGTCTGCACAAACATTGGAAATGTGTAGAAGAGACCAGGAATCAGATTCAAGATATACTTGAATCTGATCTAGAGCACAGAAAGATTCAGGCAGTGCTGAAATCCAAAGGTGGATTTACCAAATAATCAAAATTAACATTTTGATTTTTAGGAGCAAAACAGTAACAATGGTGTTACATGACAAGAATCTGTAGAACTAAGCAGATGCTAAATACTGGCAAGTCAAATTTATGTATAAGATAGGAAAGATGATTGTCTATAAAATGATGGAAGCCTCATGTACAAAGCTGTAGTGCATGGTAAGATATCAAGCTTGAAAGATAAAAGTTCAAAACATTATTACCATTTTGTTTTTCAATGTATGTTCTACCTAAATAGCTTGGTTATTGTATCATAAGGGTGATAAACAGTCTGATGTTACCATTTTACTACAGTAAAGTTATCACTTAAACATGCACCGTGTATGAGGGAGTCAGGAGTCGGAATCAGGAGTCGTAGATTTGGGAAATTGAGGAGTTGGAGTCGGGGCTTTGACTTGCTGACTCCACAGCCCTGGTTAAAACATACCAATTGGTTCAAATAGAGCCCCATCAATAGCCACAGGTATATCTCCAAACAATCATTTAAACTAGCCTTATGTAGTTCAATCCAAGGCAACCAACATTGGACTGGGGCTCCTGGGGGCCCATCAGTGAAGTTGATTCTTGGAGCAAACATTGGAGTTGATTATTGGGGCCAACCAGTGGAGCTGATTCTTGGACATCACCAATGGAGTTAATTCTTCAGGCCACCAGTGGTGTTGATTCTTGAGGCCACCAGTGGAGTTGATTCTTGGTGATCACCATTGAAGTTGATTCTTGGCGCTCATCTTACAGCTACTGTACATATAAGCACATACTGCATATGACTTCTCCACTATGGCTCTTCTTGCTTTCTGCCTCTCTTTCTCTGAATTTCTCTGTAAAAAGCAACCCCAGGCCTACCATGCACAGAGAACTACCATGCCTAGTGGCCCACCAGAGGATTCCCCTATGGGCAAGTCCAAGAATTAAAAAAACTAAAACTACGGATACCGCACAGAAAAGTGATTCTCACCTGGGACTAATAAGAGCCCTAATTATTCAATAAAAATCCTGCTTACCACTATGCTTGAGCTGACAAACCACGGCTCAGTAACACACCAGGAGAAGCTTAGCTGACCAGCCTTGAGAGTGTGGATTGGAGAGATCGTCTATTCCCTTTGGGGAGATAGGAGATAAAAATGGAGACATCGTCTCTTCCCTTTGGGGAGGAGAGTGTATATGTTTTTACTGAATAATTAAGATTCTTATTATTCTCAGGTAAGAGTCCCTTTTGATGCGGTATCTGCAATTTTAGTTTTTTTGGATTGATTTGTATAATACCACTTTAAGTGATTGTTTGGAGAGATACATGTGGCTATTGAGGGTGCTCTATTTCAACCACTTGGATTTTTTTTAGCAAGGATGTCGAAATATTTACTTAGCAATTTCATAACATCTCTTTATAGGAGTTGAAGCTTTGTTTGTCAAATTCCAAATCCCCCACTTCTTGTCCAGCAGCCATAGAGCTAAATAATAACATTCTGGCTTCACCACTAGGTGCATCTCCATAAATACAATTTATACAGCACTAATTAAACTCAACATTAGTTGCATAGATTTGGTTGCAGGCTGAGTAATAAACATCGTGAAAGTTGGGTGAATAAGGTCCTAACCCTTAAGTCTCTTGTAAAATCCAGGATAGTTAACTACTCTTTGTTAGGAGAACACATTATCTTGTGCTATTGTATCTTCTTGTGTTAGGTAGCTTATATCTACTAGGAGATAAAAATTGTGTGGAGATAAAAACAATGTGTATCTGGTAGCTTCCACAAAATCCTTTTTTAACTTTATGGAAAAAAGTGGCAGGGTTCCGGATGCAAATTGCAAATAGTAATTTGCGACTGTACCATCACACAGCATTGATCACACAAGGGTTCTTATTTTAAGGCTGGCACCATATTGAATGATTATTTGGCAGGTTGCAGTTGCTGAAATGTTCCTGACATTGAGTATAATCTTCCAATTCTATATATGCAACAAATCACAGACCTGTGCTTGAAAACAGTTAAAGCTTGCTGAGAAAGCATCTCTACCCGGGCTTAATCCACCACTAATGTGATATAATTAAGCAACCAGATGGTTCCTGCTTATTAAAAGTGATTTTTTTTCTAAAATATTCAAAAGTCTGTCTAGACTCCTACCAACTTCTCCAAGGTAGATCATTATGTTAATTTCAATGCATCATTTATAAGTCGGTTTTTGTTGTAGAATTCATCATTTTTCTACCATGGTGGGAAGTTGTCACACTTACTGCCAGTTCATAGACAGCATCCCTTGCTTGTTCTGGTTACAAATCTATATAAAACATATTTAGCTACATCTTTTTGTCGAGAGCTTTCAATGACATTGCCCAATCACATAAAGGAGAAAGTATGATTATCGGTATACAATTTGAAGCACAAATAGCTTTTGAACCTTATGCCAAGTTTCAGTAATATACATGGTGAAAATGGAGTACAAAAGTGTTTAAATCTTTGGCCAGCTGGAGAGCCACGTGTAGCTTGAAAGACACTGATTGGGGATCATTATTCTAGTGCTGGTAGGTGATAGAAGTGCCCCTTGAGTATTAATGTATATCTAACCCAATGTCACTTCCATTACAAAGAATAACTAAAGGATTTGTTGAATGTGAAAACCAGGAGCCCTGCTTAGCTTAAAGAGATATTCCCATCTCACAAAATGGAGGTGGTAGGTTTAATCAGTAACAAGCATTGTCCTCAAAACATGTTAGTAAAAAACATGCTTGCTTCACCTTATTTTCTTTTAAAGCTCATTTCTTGGCCACCACTAGCAGTGTTCTAGCAGTGGTGGCCATGCTCACTCTCTGTTCTTAGCAATGCCAATGGCTGGGCTGTCTGAAACACAGATCTAACTGCATAAGTGTTTGCTTCTGACCTGACCACAGCAATCAGATAATGTTTGGATATAAAGAACTGCTCCGGGGCATGCAAGAAGCACTTGGACAATTCTCTTCAATTTCAGCACTCCTCATCCGGCCTCTTTATGTAAGAGCCGATTCACAGGTCATGGCTCAGCCATGTTTAGGTCGTCTGTCTTCTCCAGAAGTGGTCTCATGAAAGATCTCATCCCCATCCTATTTCATGACCTGGGAAAGAGGGAGAAGACTAGATATATTCCACCAAGGGATCTAATGGTGTGTTTTATTTTTGTTACTATCCTTGACCAACAACAGGATAAACTCAATGGTGCTATAAGAGAGGATAGTTAAAACTGCTGTTACCATTGTGAGTTGTGACAATGCCCTGAGCATCTAAATCCAGCATATGGATATTGATAGGCTTCCAATACTGCTTTCACTCATGGCAATAGCAGCTTCAGGAATTCACGTGTCCAAGCTCGCAGTGTTCTGACATCATTGAAGTGGTGCTGGCTTGAACTGGCCATGAAGAAAGACAACCATACCCCTCAACACACACAGAAGCAGCAGCGAAGGCCAAGAAAAGGGCACCAAAGGCAGAGATGGAAATGGAAAAAAAAAACCTTTACTAGAGAAGTTGGAAGGTAAAAAAGCTATGATGGGGCTCCTTTGTGGCCCCCAAAGCAGTTATAGGAGCTTCCACTCAAAACATCTGAAAAATGGAATAAGAACCAGTTTGCCAAAAGTTTCTACAAATCTACACGTATTAGTCGGTAGTTTATGGATGTGTGGTAGCCTATGTTTGGTTACATAAATAAAGCTGGATAAGCCTGAGAAAAGCCGATAGTCTGAAAATATCTGTTTGGTTTAAATGTGAAAGATTGGTCTAATTTGGATGTACAGTATTTTCAAAGAAGTACATAAATAGATGAACATCTCTGGCACTTGGTAATGGAAGCCTGGCAAAGTGGGCACTATCAGATTAAGGCCCCAAATCTGTCTGTAGGAAGTAGGGAACAGTAACCCAAAAGTGCTTAAAAAAGTTCTATATAAAACACTTTCACTTAAAAATCACCGGTATTCCACAATCACAGAATTAATCTGCCTTCTATGACATATCAGTAGTGTTGAGTGAACAGTAAAAAGTTCTGGTTCGATTAGAACCTCAAGCTTTTGTGGGTTCGGTTCGAAGTTCTATTCGAACTTGAATTTTGAACTCCATTAATGTCTATGGGAGAAGATGTTCTGGTTAATTTTTATACCTATACAGGTGAGGAGAAGCTGGAATTACCATCCATAACAGTAAACTGGATACGTGGAACAACGTAGTGAAGAAAATTTAGCTCTAAGAGTGACCGAAAAAAATTGAGAGACAAAAATATTTCATTCCTTTCAATGGCTAACTGAAAAGATGAGGACAGCTTTCAAGCAGGGGCGTAGCTATAGGAGGTGCAGCGGTAGCAGCTGATATGGGGCCCTGCATCCTGAGGAGGCCAAAAAGCCCCCTTGACACATAGGAGATTTGGAGATGGTGTGTTATACAATTACTGAACCCTCAAAACTGCAAAAACAGAAATTTTGGGCACTGAGTGTGATTTAGCAAATCCAAGCACTCTGTATAATATATATCCATGTATATGAGAGTTAGGCATTATGTGAGCCTGCAAATGTCACCAAATAACAGCTTCTGGGTATGGGAAAGATGCAGCCAGCAATACCAAACTCCCTAACTATTGATGTCTATGGAGAGGAAAATGCTATCTAATTAAGAGCAGTCTGTACAGTACAGGGAGTGAGTTGAAAATGGCATTCACAAGGCAATACAGGAAAATATATATATAACATGGTCATGTGATTTTAGCAGCCAATGTGAGTCCTACACCTCAGCAATGACGTTTTTGACACTTCTCTGTGCTCTGCACTGATTGGATGACCACCAGAAATGCAGAAAGGTGATTGGATGGCCGCCAAAAGTGCTGAAAGCCGCTGAAAATTAAACTGAAAATGGCGTGTCGAACTAGAACTTTACTTGAACGAATAGTAAAATGTTCTGTTCAGTTTGAGTTCTAAAAATTCGAGAAGTTCTACTAGAACTTAACATTTCTAGAACAGTTCGATCAACACTACATATCAGAAGAAATATCTGGGTTGGATTTCCCTGACAATGGAAAACTTAATTCATGATATAACTTTACCATAGTTGGGCCTTTGTAGCATTTAGCTTTGGAAAATATAGAATGTCATCTGATGTATTATTCCAACTTTTCTGGGAATCTTAGATGACAGTATATACAGGTAGCAGCTGCCAAATAAGTTTCTGTGACGCTACCGCACTATTGGCATGGAGTGCAACTCATTCCTTTTAGAAATAGACTAAATGCACTTTGTAAATGACGTAAATCTGTGTGCTATCTTGCTTGCATATCACGCCGTGGAGTATATCACAGACATTGGAATATTGTCTGGTATATTGGAAAAAAATGTAATCTTCTGCACAATAGGTAATATACATGTCGTCTCTGTTGAATGCTCAATAAGAGGTACGATTTAATACAATACAGCTTAACAGGAATCGAAAGACAGCATTGACGTTTTAATCAAGTCTGGATCTTTGTCAAGACATTTAGAAAATGGAATACAAGACACACAGATATTGTGGCCGAGAAGCAACTTGCTAACAAAAATGTATAAATTGGGTGGATTAATTAAACACCTGATGTTTTTGGAAAAAAAATTAAAATTTGATCTCAAACCTGTTTTATGCAAAAATTTACAACTCTTTAGATTTTGCCCAATTCTTGGGAGGAGGAGGGTTTCCAAGATTTACTATAGTTTATGGCAGAAATTGGTATATGGTATTTGTATTCATTTACACTTTGTGACTTTTTGTGTGTTGTAAAATGGTATAATTCACACTTGATCTGGTACATATCTAGACGATGAGTGGCGTTATCTGGCGCCGCCACATTAGCTTCTCTTGATGTATGTTGTCCATCATATATATCTATATACCCATGTATCCTATATTTAATTTCCTATCACTTGACGAAGATCCAGGTTGTATGAAAATGTCAACTCTGTCTATGGTTACCTGTTACTGTATGTCATACTAAAATAAAATTCACATCTAAGTATTCAACGTGGGTTATGTGTAAATTTTCTGTCATGCAGTAGATGACATTTTACCATAAGTAAAGTGCGTCTGAGATTTTTTCTTCGTTGAACCAAAATTTGAGAGCAAAGCCAGCCTAACTACAGCACACTGATGGGAAAAACAATGACATCACGATAACAGCTGTAAGTTGTGTTTTTATAAAAACAAGAAGCATTTCTAATATGCAATTAAGACTTTAAAAATTATCTCATGTATAGGCTGCTGTTTCTTTTCCAATAAAAAAATTCCCTTTAAAGAGAAGCGAAAGGAAGTGCATTTTTATTCCCGTTAAAAAAACCATTTATGGGTAGGGATTTCCAACTGCTTTAAGGATAACACAAATCCTAAGGGAAATTTTTAGGGAAGAATTTTTTTTCACATTTAGAGGGCTTAGAATTAAATTTAAATTTTTTGTAAATTCCAAATTTCCCCATTTCAAGAAAATTTTTGCAATAATTTAAACATTTTTTATTTTAGGGACCACTCCAGTTCTGGGCGTGCTTTGAGGGGCCTGCATGTTAGATACCCCCATAAGTGAGCCCTCTGAAAACTAGACCCCTTAACGTATTTACAAACTAAATTTAGGAAGTTTGATAACCCTTCAGATATTTCACAGAAATTAAAGCAAATGGAGGTAAAAATTTTAAAATTTCACTTTTTTTGCAGATTTTCAATATTTATCCATTATTCACTGGAATACGTAAAGTGACTAGGTTTAAAAAAAACTTAATACAATTCCCCCAGGTCTGGGCCCTTTTTAGAGATATCCCAATGTGGCCCTAGTGCATTATTTGCCCCCACCCATAAGCCAGAATAGGAGAGCCCTACTATACTCTGGGGGCTCTTT